>JAYGXS010000009.1:19019023-19040284 GCA_036362985.1 Ligula intestinalis | reverse complement strand
TGCTGCTCCGTCATCAAAAAGACAGATGGAGAGGAGGGGAGATAGATCCATCGTAGGGAGATTGGTCTAGCAGACCTTGGCCGCCGTGAGGGCGGATGGGAACGCGGCGAAGACGTGTCTGCTGTAGTTCCCGTCTCAGGTGACAGTGACAACTGGCGAAGCCAGGGCTGGCTCTGACTGTGTCAAGGCAGGCCTGAGAGTATCGACTGTGTGTTGTGTGGGGAGATGACAGGTGCTTTTACATGACTGTGAAGCGAGTTCAAGTGTTCTGTTATTGGTGTGTTGTGAGTAGCCCGAGGGGATATTGCCTGCAAAGGCTCCCTGCTGCGTTGGCCAGGGTGTCGCGTTAAGCGGCTCTTCGACAATTGCGCTCATTCAGCTGAGGTCAACTGTCCGGACTGCAGGAAAGCCGAAATACGAGGGAGGCTGATGCAGCTGCTATCGATTAGCTAGAAGCAGCTGTGAGGTCAAGCCTCGGGGGCGGGGCGCCAGTGAAAGAAAGCATTGGAATAGTTTCTTGTGACAACTCATTTTCCCGCGTAAACTGATTTTATTTCTTGGCTTCTAAGCTTTAATGTACACTATAGCTATTTTTATAGTCTTTTCTTATTAGAGAACTACGCGAAGTGTTTCATTTTGAAAAATGATTCCACAATCATATAATTTTGTTTAAAATAAAAGCAATTTAAGTAAGCTGAGCTAAAACGGGATAAGCAGTTCATGAACCTCTCTCTGTATGGAAGTTTTTATGCGGGTTAAGATAACAATTTACTCATGGTGTATAATTCGATTAATTGTTAGGATTAGGGTTGGAGGAGGGTGAGATGTTGCCGATGTTAAAGGTATGTGCCATGTCTTTGGGTCAGAAACCTGTATATGTATCCCTCCTAGAACCTAGCGCAATACCATAGAGCATCCCATGCTTTTGTTCTAACGTTTGCGGAGTTCACAATTATGTCCATGCCCAGTAATGCAAACTTGTGACCAATGCAGTAGCAAAATGGCCAATAGCAATTTTTTGTCGGCAAGACAACAGAGATTGCTTGCCAACCGAGACAGAGTTGCACTTTGAGTAATTACTCTGACTGGTAACTCAATGAATTCCTAACGCACTCCGTCATTTATTGCTTCTTCTTCCTTCAGGAAAAAACTAACTATCTGCGATGGCAGTGCAAAGCAAGCGAAAAAAGGAATTAAATATATGATCTCCACCAAAAAGCTCTCAGAAAATTGAACCAGCTTTCCTTACGTGGAGCAGTTAAATGACAGAAACAACTCCAGAGTAAAAAATCACTACCATGATGTGTTGCTGTATTTTAAACGTTTTATGAAGCAAGGTTATTTCACCATCATAATATTTAATTGCTGCGTTTTTCTTACTCAACGCTACTGCGCAAAACTATGAAAACGATCGTTAAATGAAACACACTTACTTTTTCAGTCCTTTGCCTTTAATCAGACGATATATATTAAGAAATGATCTGTTCTTCAACCCCTTTGCGTAAGCACGAAATCCCGCCCTCAAAATCCCTAATTTGATAAAATCATGTTTGACGAAAGTCTTCTGCCGTTCAAATAAATGTGGGGTCACCTTGGATCGGGCGTGTGTAGGAGCCTTACTTTTGAATGCATTTGCTGATGGGTTCGAGTTAAAATCAAAATCTTCACAAAAATATGTATTATTATGACGACCGTTAATCATTATTCCCCGTTCGCGCGCATTAATCTCCATGTGGTCTTTAGAAAATATCCAATTAGTCCGTTTTTCTAATTGTAAGCCAATGTGAAACTAGTATTGTTATAAGGAAAACTAGACAGAACCAGTAAGGATTCGACTACCATTGGACCGAAGATTATTTTCTACTAAGAAGCATACTTTGGATTTGGAAGTGCAAATATATAACCTGATAATTGTGCATGCCATGCGCTGATTTGTCGGGCATTAGGATTTAAAACCTAAACATTCACTTGTCCAAAAGGGGTGTGTGTTTTATATAAGTGATTTCAAATTTAACTTTTTAGCAAAGAAAGGTAGCTTGGAGAAACTTTGCGCTGCAGGATCAAATCGGCCCTTTTAAAATGGAACAATTATGTTGACTGTGACTGACAGAAGCATCTGAATGACGAGCTATCTTAAGGTTTTTTCGTGGATTTTCTCTTTGGCTTTCGCCTATAGCTTATAACTTGTTATTTGTGGACTGAAGACATGTGTAGGCCATGGAAAAAGCACATGTCTCGGCTATAGACTAAAATGGTGAATCGTACAATATTTACAATCGTATTGTTCCCCTAATAAATGTCCCTGTACCGTGTCTGATATTAAAGGGATAGGGACTTAAGCAAATACTGACAGTCTTTTGAGAAAAGCGAGTTTCTTTTGAAATAATTTTTTATCTGCATGTGTTTACACAATTTATTCGTGCATTGTGGTCATGCATGTAAAGAGACCGTTTCAACATGCCTTAAAAACAAAAACTGCACAAGTCAACATGAACGTATTAAAAAAATTATCTTTTTTAGATTTAAATTTTACTTTGCGCTAAATATGAGTGGCTCAGGTAGCGATATAGTTAAAACCTACACTATCGCGAGGATATTGCCATCAGTACTTGCTCTTTGAAAATCAAAACGTTCTTATGGTCCTTCCTGTAAGGTTTGCCCTAAATATCCCATCACCCTTTAGGTTCGATTTGGGTTATTTATTTTCAAATATTGCCGACATTTGCCGATTGTGCAAAATGTAAGCGGAAAGCGATTTTATTTTGCTGATTTACTAAACAGGTCTCGTGATACTAATTTAATTCTCACATTGGTATCTCGCCTCATCCTCGACCTTCTCTACGCAGGTTTAAGTGCATCTCTGATTTCAAAAGGAATTAAAAAACCAAATATTTACAAGAAACCCCGGGAACACAGTGATAATTGGAACAACAGGCCAACGCATAATGCAGCGGCCTGAAATCAGCAAATTATTATTTTTGTATAGTATCTTCGTTGTCACCTTGCTAAACCTTGTAAGATGCTTATGTTTTTAACGTCATATATGTATTTTGTACATAGTTACCCTGTGTAGTTGCCCACCACATACGTTGCGAGGACTGAGGCAGCAATTACGTTTAAGAAACAGGCCAAAAATTGCAGATCAACATTCAAGAAACAAACTCGTGGTTCAGACACTAGAAAAAAAGTCGCAACTTGCAGCAAACATCGAGAAAACTGGCAACTGCTTAGGCATTAAAGGAGCGACCATCATTGTCAGAAGTATTATAAAAGCAGAATGCTTGACGCTTGACCCACTAAGATGCCACCTCCGTCAACAGGCCTGCAGGCCTTCCCTTTTCCAACAAGCTTATACGCCAGTATGCGAGTAAAACACAGAAGAATTTCCAACCTTAAGTAAGAATTGCAAGCCAAGAGTACCCCCGACGAACTGGCCATATAAGAGGACAGGGTTACTAAAAGCCTTTACCGCGGGAAAAGGTGCTACACTTATTGTTGTTTATGATCCCGAACCACCACCATCTTCACTCACAGTTAAATAGCATTTACTACTATAATTGCCACCCCCTATCATTTTGGTTCTGTATCTTACTCCTTAATGATCTGGCGATGTGTGACAGTTGATTGGCCTTTGCCCAGTTTAATTACTCTCCTTTTAACCACCCCTGCCTTTCTCTTAAGATAAACTCCTGTAAGAGATCAAAAGGTGAAGACCATACAAAAATGATAGGCCGTTAAACAATATTTCGTTTTTATACAGTAAATGATCCTCTCGAAACATTTGATGTTTTTCCGCTTAAACATTAACAAGGACTTAAAAGTGTCTGTTTATCCAAATAGACTTCCCAAAACGATTAATTTGACCGCAGCTTTATTTGAAAGTCGCGGATGGCGCACAGTAAATGTGAAGATGTATATGAAGACTAAAAATTTCCAAAGCATTCGAACAACCTTTTTCTACAGTACATTCTGCACGGTCAAAGCATTTCTGAATATCTCAACGGTAAGAGTTTTATCTTCGCTTGCAATCGAAAAAAATTCTATGTAATAAGGCATGTACTGAGCCCCTTACCTGCGCATGTCTTAGACCTTTTTACGATTACCTATGACTAAGGATTCCCGACGGAATCCGAAACGTCTGGAAAATAAAGTCCTTGTTCCAGTGATCGCATTTTCTTCTTCGGAAGGCATGTACTGTATTGGTAACTGCAAAAATTTTCAAAAGATTCGTTTCTTGGCTCCAGTATGGAACACAAACAGTATACGTGAATCGGCCACACCAATGAGGAACGTGAACATTTAAAATTTTTATTTGATTCTATTTTAAGTAACAATGTTGCGGAAAATATCTTTAAACTAATATTATCCTTCTCATCACATGGCTTTTACCAACTTATCATCAGGACTAGAAAAGTCTGAAAAAACTTTCCATGCGGTATCGTGGTAAGATAAAACATGTATATGCCTACCAAAGCAAAATTTTTAAAATAGTTTAAGTAACCACACTATTTTCTGCGCTTCAACCTGTGTTCTGAAGTTTATTTAAGTCGATAACATTTTTCTCAAAAATAGAAAGAGACTTAGCTACACCTTAGTTACCTGGTAATTATAAACTGGCCCTGTTTTAAACGATAAAAGTAATGCAAAGAACGAACTATATCAATCAGTAAAAACTCAGCGAGCTGCCTGGTAGAATATAGGGAGATAGAATAATCCCAAAATTCGCTAGCATAATGTTTAGGCAAAGTCAGAGTGCGAAATTTATAATTGCGTTAGTAAGTTAAGTGCAGACCTCACCGTTGTTCACAAGTTTTTTCTTAACAAGATCAAAACGTGGGTCTTAGGAATGACCTTCAAAGTCCACGATCTTTACTAAATATGAAGATAACATACTTCCCAAGTTTATTATGGAAGTGTTTCAGATATCTCTATAAAGTAGATTGTTGCACGACAGTTGTTGCAGGGGGTTTTACATTTGAAGCTTATACAACAATTTTCTATCTAAGTAAATACATGCGCAAGTTTCAGTGAAAATGCATTTCTTTACTTTGTTTTCTCTTCAAAATGTGTACAACTTGAACTGACAAATAGTAGTTATCCCTATAAGTTCTCATGCAACAATTTAGAAGCATTTCCCCTTATTTTGATCAAATTCAAGTAAAACTCTTGCCATTCGGCATTAAAAAAATGAAGTTAAAGGTATCAGATCACTATTAGATGGTAAAACAAGAAGAAATTGACTATGCTGAAATGGGATGCATACAAGTTAAACTACTTAAGCAATGGAGTCACGTCGTTTCTTGTCGGAAACTTTTAAATCTTTAGTTAACTGTAAAGATAAATTGAGTAATTTTTACAAATTTATCGTCAATATATTTGAAAAAAAGGTAGCGTTCGTTTTAAGAAAGACAAGATCGAAATAAAACATATGTAGCATAGTTTTGCAATCTGTAACATATGTACCAATGTCCAAAAATCAGATCGGATCACTACAAGTCACGCACAAACGCTAGCATGCTGGCCACTGCAATATGCGAGCTTGTTTATCATTATGCTAAGTCTTGGAGATTTATTTAGCACAGTCAAGCTATTCAGTTCTTTCCGAGCACACGGCGCCGTGACTACGAATATATTATAAAATTGCGAACAGCTATTTATCGGCCAGCCCCGTACCATTCAAGGAGAAAAACATAGTACAATGCGCAACACAAATAAAGAAATCAATGACCTGTGTTATTTCTTCCTTAGAATCATTCTGAAGTACGCATATTTTCCGCATGGTATACACAACCGATATGTGTACAATGCTAAATCTTTGCCGTTGACACTCTTCTTGATTCTGTTAATTATCTGACATATAAAAGCAAACACTCAGTTGATACTAAAAACTGAATCGCAAATAGCTACTGTATTTTGGCAGTTTCAGGATTAGCTGCTTACATGTAAATTCGTCACAAGCTCTGCAATGGAATTTAAAGGCACCTTCTGAGTTCTTCTGATCGTGCGCTTCCCTGCAGCCCATGACATTACATCAAGGCCTTCGGTTAAAGCGTCGTATCAAATGTGAGCAGTTGTTGTATCTGAAAGACTTGCTACAGTATCACTTTGAAATACGATGTGACCTTTTATATTTTAAACCTTACTAAGTTTGCCTGTATGCTGGTACTTACACGTTCATTGCTCTAAGGAAGTCCTACTGGGTTTCACCTTAGCTGCAAATAAACATGAACGCTGTCGTGTGAGCTGCTGCCGGTGATGTTAACGCTTTACTGTGCAATTCCTCCAGTGCAATACCAATTTACAATTTTATACCCCCTTGAATCATACAGGAATCCATAAGAAGTGTTTCTGATGGAAATAGTTATAAGCATCATAATGTGATTTTGATGACCCACATATTTTTGCATTATGGACTGGTGAATACGTACGTTGCATTCACTGCACTTGTAAACTTAGAATTAAATAACATTTAATATGACATGAATTCACAAAACTGCTCAAATTTGTTTTCTACGAATTTGAGGTTTTTATTAGGTTTTTGTAATTTAAAAGATATTACGTGTTTTGTGTATATGTTTCGGAATCCTTGAAGCGTGTTTGCTCCTTTATTGTGCTTGCTTGCAACATGTTTGATGGCCTATTAGATCTACCATAAGCTTCCGAGTGTACCGAAGTGACTTCGACTTCATTATGCTGTCAGTGTTTTCCCTCAAAATCCGCAGAACTATACGTGCTAGTTATTTCCCATAAACAATGTCGTACAACGTCATTAAAACCTTGTTATGTTTACATACGAAAATGTGAACGAACGTCAGGGACATGAGCTGACCATTAATTAGTACACAAAATGGCAGGGTTTTGTTATTTCTGTGTACGTTAATCCGTGCTATCCGGTTAAGGGGATTTGCATTGGCAAAGGGAAGGAAACATTAAGGATTGTACACTTATGGTAAGTTTAAGTGCATAACACGTAAAAAGCGAGTTAAAATTAGTTGATTTCGAAAGAATCTTCTGCTGTTCAGTAGCGTTTTAGATCAAAATTAAAACAAATTTTCGAGAGAGATAAATATCTCGTTTGCTTCCTGGTGGACAGTGTCCCAACATCCAACGGGTGAGCGGCGTTCTGCTTTCTCCGCTCTCATTGGCTGACTCGCGTGAAGCTTCAGCCTTTATATTCTCCCAACCACAACTGCCAGCCCCACTGTCTGCCACAGCATGAGTAACACCGAAGCTCTCATGACCTGGGCGAGAGAGCGTCTTCTGCGTACAAAGCAGAAGCTGAAACGCACCATGATCTCCTCGGCTGACTGGCCCCCACCGACTCTGATCTACTCCGCGAGTGTCACTTGCCAACAGGGCCAACACAGCAGACTTAATGGACTTTCGCACTCTGAGACTGACCATGAGCCCTCATCTGTGCGAGCTAGACGCCACTCCTCCTGGGACTACCTCAGCCGCCAACAAAATGGCCACAATGTGGATGTCAGGGAAGCAAAAGGAGGGCGAATTCGCGAGGACAGTGGACTGTATCACCGTCAAAAACAGGCGAAACCGGTATACGAAGAGGAAGATGAGGAGAAAGAGGATGATGATAGATCTTATAAGTGGCTGGGTTCCTGCTGCTGGAAGGAGAGCTCTGAACGTCAACCAGCTCATCGCCTATCCAGTATGCTCTCGGGGACCTATAAAATGCACCACGGTCGTCATCACAAAGCTGCCACAGAGCTGGTGCTGAAGACGGGAGCCGATGGCAGTCTGATATGTGATAACAATGTGGACATCAACATGCTGATTGCGGGTTTTCGAGAGTTTGAAAAGCATCTGAAGTATGGTGCTTTGATGCCCTTTGTCAACGTTCTTCCCACGGCTATTAACCCTACCCCAGAGAAGAAGGAGGATGAGGAGAGTCAGTTGCAGGAAGCCGCTGATGAGGAAGAAGGGGGCGCCAGTGAAAGTTCAGGCCAGGAACCTGTGCGACTGAAGTCACTCTGTCGGACAAAAAGTACCCCAGCCAAAGATAAGAGAGTGAGCTTTGCCGATCTACAGATAGCAGACAGCTAGGTGGGACTTGCAGTCGGGGTGTTTTCCTTTTTCCTTCTTTTTTCTACGCACACTTTCTACTGTTTTGTTTTTGTCAACTTTAATTTCATCACAACTCACCGATTATGAAGCCGGTGGCCTTTTACTCTGTTATCATGCAACGCTGTTTATTGACAACAGTAAGCAGGAAACAATATAGGGTATACACTACTTGTTTATCTATGCCGCCGGAAGAAGGGGTGAAGGAGGTACGTTAAGGACTGGAATTGGCATTGTCGTTTGCAGGAGAAATATGAAGGAGGTTTTCAGGTCAAGCCATCTTAAGTCCGAGATAACCGTTGAAACTCTTGTGTTGTGGATGTAATGACTACTAATACATGCACTCACAAATCAAGTTAAAAAACCGACATTACACGCGCAGCTCAACACAGCTTTTTTTATACTGTATGTCATACCTCTCCTATGATTTAGGAAGCCAAACACTTAGAGAAGGCAAATGCAGGCCCATATATTATAGGCAATTACAGTTTGCATTAACGCTAAACTCCAGAATGGGTAACCAGTCACTTGTTCTATCTCAAAACGCAACGATAATTCTTTCTCAAGCACTTTTTTCTGGGCTTGAGCTCAAAGCCTTCTACAATACGCGGGTGTTTTATAGGTTATTTTACTAGGCAGCAGTGAACATGATCAAACATGATATAAGCCAAATAAATCATTCATAGGAACTGCATACTTGCCGAAATGTTTGAGTCCAAACCGATGCATATAGCAACTTGCGTCTATTGATCTTATCGCTATTTAAAGCACTCCAGTATATACTTTTTACCTTTACGCATAAACCTTACTTTTATAATTCTAAGATATGAAGCTTGCCGATTCCTGCCTTAAATAAACGATTTAATGACGCGTTAACTGCCTTGATAATACAAACATTCCAGACGACCATCGAAAGCAACAGACTTACAATTTTAGGCTTACCGGCCCTGCTGGCAGGGCATGTTCTAGCTTACCGCTTTTTTATTTCCTTACAAATTAAATTATATTCGCGGTATACATGAGACCGTAGTTTCGAGTGTAAACTTAGGCTAAAATCCAACAACAACTGCGTAATATATACCTATGGCCAGCGGACAAAACTGCAGTATTATAGATTGATCTTGTTACATACCACATTAACAGTTCAGGTACTAGCTAATATGTGTAAATACATGTTTTGCTGGTGTTCTGCCTCTGCTGGACGCACATGCAAACAGTTAATACTCTTTCGCTCATCAGCATTGAGCCAATTTGTAATAATTATTATAATGAAGTCTATTCTGAAGTAATTTCAGCCGCGATAGGATGCCTGCTTTTTTAACGAGTTTCTTTCAGACTGCTGAAGACAAGCATGTAATGAAAAAAGTAACCAGTTAAATAGTATATATTTTATCATTTAATTTAGCTCTCTTTATGGAAAAAATGCGCAAAACAAATTATTTATTGGACTTATATGTTAGAACATAACGCCTGCTTTTAATTTAATACATTCAGAAGGGGTGTATTTAAGTCTTAAAAAAACGTTCGTTTATTGCCGAGTAATTTGTTAACTTACTGATTGCTAAACATAAGTTGAACGTTTACATACTGCGCACTGTGCACATTATGTTCACGGAGAGTTCGCTTATCGGAATGTATCACCTTCAGAAATACAGGATGAATTTGCTGGAATAAGAATTTTATTTGACTGAAGTTTCAATTTGTATCGAGAGTCGTTAAGCGTAGCTAACCATAGGATAGTATGAGACATGCACAGATTGCGTTGAATTGATAATCCATAGCGGCTTCCTGCATGCGCACTTTAATTATCAGTTCCTATGACCACCGCTGGGGGGCCATTACTTGTGCGGTGCTGGCTCGGAATTTCGTGTTCGAGTCATTAATGCCACGAATTCTTTGTCCGCGTGGAATGCTGGTTAGATAATTGCTTAACACTTACAGTAGTCACCAAATGTCGAGCAACATGCTAACATACGCAAAATATTGATGCTCTTTCGCTTATCAGCATATCGCCCCTTAGCTAACTCAAGTGACCTTGAAGTTTTGGATCGATTTTTCTGTACGAATTCAATTCTGTAATTTATCATTCGTTATTTTGTTGATGCAGCGAGTGGAAGTGGCTGATGAGCACTCGCGAAATTTCTGGTGCCATTAAATTCTGCTACATACGTTGTCTTCAAATTTGTACCGGGAAAACGATATTTCAAATATCAATATTCACTCAAGTTTTTAGTATCGTGGAGTCTATTCTGAAGTCACTTTAATCACAATAGGATGCGGGCTTTTTAATGGGCTTCGTTCTGACCACTTACAAAACGCGAGTACATACTTGCATGTACCGTAAAAACTGGCCACATAAGAAGTATGCCTTTTTATCCTTTATTTTGACTGCCTTTATAAATTCAAATATATTTTATCAAAAACATGCAGGTAAAACTCATTTCTTGTACCTTTTTGATAGAAAATTACGCCTTGTTTAAATTTTATACTCAAAAAGTGTAGGTTTGATTTGAAAAAAGTTGCACAATTGGCGAATAATTTTCTAACGCAGTGACAGATATACTCAAATTCAAGGTATAGAAAATTGCGCACTGTGTACATCTGGTTTAAGAAAAAATACGTTATCGCCTATGGTTGCAGGAAGAAGTCACATAGTTCTCATAAAATATTGCAACAGATTTGGAAGACTCTGTTTTATTTATTGACAGCCGTAATAAATTGAGAGATGAGATATAACGAATGAACACTTCGCAAGCGTAAAAAATATTATAATTAGGATTTCTAAACCAAAAGATATTCTTTCTTTTAGTATAAAATATAAAGAAGGCGTAAATGCCTATCAAACTGCTAAAATACATGATTTATTTCCATTACTTTTTCTATAAAATAAATTTAAATTTATGAAAACAGTTTAAATCCACTTTGTTCAGTGCATGCGTTTTGTTAGTATTTCAAATGTATTTTATGGAAATTATGCAAAAAAAAAACTTATACTTCGTTTTTTGATAGGAAATTGCGCCGTTCTTCACATATTATGCTCAAAAAAAGGGTGTCTTTTGTTTTTAATTATATTAAATCAAAAGCCCAATAATTTGCTTAATTAGTGACTGCTACACTGGAATTCATGGTTTAAAAAATGCCCACTATGTGCATCCTAATACACAAAAAGTGCGTTTTTCGGTTAGTTTAAGAAAGAAGTCACAGAGATTTCCTCAATTATTGCAAGTGATGCGGAATCTGTTTTATATAGTAAAGACAAAATCAGTTAATTGACAGATACAAGGTTTTATGGATAAACATCTTTTAATAGTAAAAAAGCTCATAAGTAAGAACTTTAAAAAAGAATTGAATGATACCATTTCTTTGAGCATAACATTAAAAGAAGGCGTAATTTTCTACAACCCAAGATCAAGAAATTATTCTCTTGGGTATGTTGTCCATAAAATATATTTAAATTTATAAGGGCCGTCAAAATCAATGATAAATAAGGCATAATACGTAATCAGCTAGTGTTTAAAATATCTACGTCTTTCTAGTGGTCAGAAAGAAGATCATGAAAAAAGTCCGCATCCCATCATGCCTGAAATGACTTCGGATAATCAGTATAACAAAAACTGACTCAATGCCCGTCAGCAAATAGTATCAATCTGTCGCATATGTCGGCCCACTTCGTGATTTTCGGGGACAACTACATACGCAAAGTCTTGCCATCAAATTTCGTTTTGAGTTATAGACTTTGGATAAACTGATCTGCACCAAGTGCACACATCAACTTCTAGCGCAATCCAAGAGCTGAGACTGCAAACGCATATTTAAACGAAAAAAAATGTGAAGGCTTTCAAAATTAAGTAGATGTTCATTTATAACTAGCGCAGAAGCCCGGCTTCGCCTTGGGCTTTTTAACATGATGCTGAAGGTAGACCAAACGCATATGGGAACTTCTTAAAATGATTATGTCCAGTTAATTTCAGCTTTATTTGGGAAATTCAGCGATAAATACATTTAAACTCTCTCTCTCTTTGTACATAGTTATGTTGCAGAACCTGTGGCGCTGCCAGAAATGGATCAGCGTTGGGTAGGGGAAGATATTAAAAAAACTCCTTAAGTATTTTCCATAATTTAAGTTTCGAATGCCGTTTTGTGGGCTTTTAAGGAGAAAAACTGTCGAGTGTGGGGCTGGGGCCGGGAGGGGGAGGAGGCGATGGGTATATGTAAATCGGATGTCCTGCTGCTGAAAGTGTTGGAATCAGGTCAAGAGAGGCCATCGCGGTTGATCAATACCCTAGTGGTCACATGAGGCGAAGATCGCAATGGGCACGAGAACATCGCTGAGTACTGGAGTTGAGCCCATCGTACACCCTTGCTGGTTACCGGGTCTGCCGACCAGATATCAAAGCACGACAGCCCAACGATCATCAACAGTTATTCTAAGCAAACAAAGTACTAAAAAGTAGCAAGCCGTATGGTTTTTAAAGGCATTTTCTGCCAGAGAAGTTTAGTGGCAAACCTTACTTGCTGCCGAATGGCAATGTTATTAGTCTAGAATCGTTACAAAGACCATATTGTTTCATGCTAGTCAAACTGCATCAAAAACGTGTTCACAGGTGGCATTTAAATATGAGCGAGCAAATAAGTATATATGCGGCTGAAAGTGGTAAATGTGAGCATTAAGAGAGCAGAATTTTGATATTAAACAATACTGAGAAATACGCGATCATGAGAAGGCAGGAAATAAGCACCATAGAAGGTCGATTCTTCAGACTAACGCTTCTGGGTAAACGACATTTCTTGTACCGCCGTTAGGTGCCAATACGTACAAATTGGTTTACGAGCCAACCCGAGATTTCGCAACGTAGAGCTGACCGTGGGAAAAGCACGATTCTTCCAGGTGAATTCCAGTCGCCCTGAAGGTTTGACCTTGGGACTTGTTGATGGACATGTTGAAGCTAACCTTCACGGGAAATTGAAGTCGTCGGAAATTTAACGGAGTGTCAGATGGCACGATAGGAATGCGAGGGATACAAGCAGTCTCCCCTTTTGCACAAACGGTCAGAATTGTGGCCTCTATAAGGTACGACATCAGTGGCTTGACAATAAGCCTAGTGCCATTGCATAGCCACGGTGCATTAATATTTCTCATCAGCATAATTGGCACGCCAACCTTCAGAACCAGTTTGTACGATGGAACGTCAGACATTTCCAAGCTGTTCAGGAATTCAAATGGATAATTAATACAGCTGGAATAATCAACCGTCGTGTCGAATGATTTGTACACTTTTTCCTTACCTAAAAGAAGGCGGCTACTGCTGTCGTTAGTGGAATTGACGAATTTGTTGGTCGGAGCAAGCATTCCTCGATCGCATAGGCATTCTGCGTCGGTAAAGTTATTTTGAAGATCAGGAACAACTTTGTCTCTAAGACCATCGTCACTGCCCAGCAAATTTAAAACCAAACTAATAGGGCTGTTTCCGGTAGCATCGCTGTCAATTTACCCTTCGCCAATCTTCAAGATGTTGGTGGATAATCTGTCGTTTTCATGGGCATTGTGCAGGAGAATTATCATATTGGTCGTGAGTTTTGACGTCTTCACCATTGACCATAGCGGTGAATATTTTAGGCAGAATTTTACCTGGTCACCCCTGGTACCCCATTGAATCACCGGTAATGTCTGGCGCAAATTACCAGATAAAACCATTGTGATGCCAGCAAACGGAATGTTTTTTCTTGTGACATCACGCAGCGTTCTGTCTACAGCTTCCAGTGCAATTCTGTTGGCCATGGTACAATCGTCTCAAATTATAGCTGAGCACCGTTTCAAAAATTCAGATGATCCACTACTTCTGCTTATGTGGCACGTTGTGGTAACCTTAGAGGAAGCTTGAAGGTACTGTGAGCAGTTCGGCCACTGGAAAATAACGTCGCTGCTATACCAGCCGATGCAACAGCCAAAAAAATTTTTCTTTCTTTGCGCAGCTCAGGCAAAAGCAGCTGAATGGAGAACGTTTTGCCAGTTCCACAAGGCGCATCCAAAAATAAAACGTGGTTGCCATTACTAAGATTATTGACACAGTCAATAATAGTGTTGAATGCGTGGATTTGATCGACTAGCATCCTTGCTTTTTGAAGAGCCACGTAAGCTGCCAGCTCGGTAATATTGTAGCAAAGTTCCCGCTGAATTTCATTTGGAAGCTGATTCGCAATGCCAAAAAGAGGAAATCCATACCTTTCAAGTCGCTCTCCACCCATTTCAAACAAGGTGTTTTCAATGTGAATGAGTGCCATGTTGTAGATGGCGGCATTGAAGTCTTCGGGAAGATATGCATTTTGCAGCTGTATTTGATGTCGGTAGTCTTCCGACAAATAATTTCTGTACTTTTAACATAGATCATGGGGGCAGTTCAACTCACAACTTCTGATTATCAACGCCAGAAGTCATCGTAATTGGCTAGGGAGCGTTAGCAACGACAGAATCAGCCATGGTGTTCTCCGTCTGATTATCATCTTGAAGCAGACCACGCATCGCGCAGGCTTCTCTGTAGGTAGAACACAGAAAACCGTCCATTGTTTTAAGAACTTCAAACGATGTAAGACCTTTTACTTCATGGAGTTGCATTCGTTAGTAGATCCATTTGCCAATACAAGCGAACATCCGTGTCCCAGGAAGCAATTGAGAAGAAGAAGAAGACTCGATCGCAGCAACCACCCAATCAGCCACAAACGCAGTTGTGTAGTATGAGGGGACCTGAATATACAAAAGTGTCTGGACAAACGAATCTTGCTGGCACAATTTGAAGAAAGCAGTCAAAGTTGTATCGTTAGGATTCTGAAGCTGATCCAAGAGGAATCCTTCCGTAAAGTAAATTTATTGGCCATTTTCCAGGTGGACGCTTAAGTGTTTAATGGCCGGAAAATGGTTATGGATATCAAAACCAAAGATTCTCCAGAATCCATCGTTACTGCTGATGTATATGCCCATTTCATTCTGCGTAATCTCATCATTGTTGTTCCGGTGGTTAAGGGAGAGCATTGCGGCATTGAATCCTTTGTTGTTGTACTTGCAGACGTACTTGATGGACTTCTCTGAGTTGCAAAATTCAACGTTGATGTGGGCGTTGAATTCTTTAGACAGTAAGATGCAATACGGCACAATCCAACGGTTATCAATTCCCACACCACCGTTTCGCCTTTCACTGATAACTGCTTCGAATCCGCCAATCTCAGGTTGTCACCTTCTATAGAGAGGTTAACCATCCCCATCAGTCTGAGTTGCATCTAGAAATCGCTTGGGATATCTCTTGGTACATTTCCCATCCTTCATGCAAGGGCTGTTGGGATTTATCTGACCGCATGGGCCATGCACCATTTGAGTTTTGATCGTTTCAAACAGGACAGGGTCAACGGATCGGTCCGGCAACTCTGCGCATATAAATTTGTCGACATCGGAAGAGTGCAATTTTTCTTTCAGCCAGATTAAAATGTGAGCGTGGGTCAATCTTCTCTTTTGCCACTCTCCAATGTACATGTAACACTGAAAATCACCGAAAATTTTGAATTTTGTGATGAGTCTCATCATGGTTTTCAACTTAAGCTGGAATACCCGCGCGGACAAATCATGGCGATCCTGTGGCTTTTGACCGAGAAACAACTCATTAGTAATTTCAGGCCACGATGGGTTGCAGGTAAACGTAATAAATAGGTACATGCGACCATAATGCCTAACGTAAGCCAACGCATCTTGGGTTTTCTCCTGCATGTAGCGAGGAGACCCAGTGTGGCTTGATGGCAAGATGAAAAGTTGACCATGACCAGCACCATTACCACCATCAGAAAGTATATTGTCTGTAAGGTGGATGTAGTTGTCCACGCGAAGTTCGTTCAGGTGTGTGCAGAAAAAGCGAATGCATTCTGTTTCCATTTTGGCAAACGTGTCAACAGAAAAATTGCAGGAACAACGTTTTGAATCGACAAGGTAGGTTGAAAGTTCGTTCTTGAATCATAAAGTGATATGAGTAGAAGGCTTTACAACTTACTGTTTTATGGATGCCAATTTGACGTATACCGAAGCAATAACCGTCTTAACCATTACCATGCATGCGAGGTTATTGTTAGGCATCGTATGAACGGTGTGTCTCGTACATCCTTTGCAACGTATCGTCCCTCCTTCTCAATACAATATCCCAGTTGCCGTGCTGTGTTTGTGACATAATGACGGCCACCTTGTTGCATTTAATCTTCGTTGGTGTTCTCCACGAGGACGTTTATCGGCATATATGATAATAGTGAAGTCAACGGAAGCGTGCATCTCCAGGGCGGATTTGAAACTGTTAACGTAGCTGTTGCGCTGGTGTAGCATGTCTTGCAGGGACAGTATTTTATGATGCTTTAAAACTGGGTACACTCGGGATCGGCTTTGAGCCTGAAGGTTTATGTCTTCTGCGAAGTATATTTGTAGAAATTTCGGCTCGCCATCCGGTGGCAAACCTGGCCTTCCACCTTAAAGGTAGGCATAAATCCAACCTCACGAACAACGTTGGCACCAAAGGAGGTCATTTGAAACGCACCGTTGTATTTTCTAACATTAGAATGAAAATTCTTCGAGTCGTCGGTATTACCAACAAGCAATGTTTGAAGTATTTCTAGTGGTGGGGGAAGTTATTCAGTAGAACTTTGCCAATGAAGGAGCACATGCCGATCGTCTCACCGGTCCAATTTTCGCCTGACAATGTCCGCAACCTTCTACCAACCCCAATGGAAAAATTTACATCTTCCGCATAACCAAGACTTGGGTTGTAATTGAGTGAGGCTTTGTCTCACACTTGAGAATTTATAGAAGCAACTGACGGGCCAGAGTCGCTAAACCGTATAGAAATCGGTTGCAAACTTGAGTTTTCAGCATAGTTTGGGCGTTGATCCGCTCTCTGTGATGCTTGCATAGTCAGACGTGCACTTCCGCGTTTGGGTAATTCCTTTTTCCAACGTTGCGAAGCTCTTACCCTACCCAGCTCTCTCCTTTGCAGCATTTGATCTTCGGTTTCTTGGGAGCGTCGATATCGCTGACGTATGGCATTAATCTCCAGGCGAAGCTGTCTCTCTGCCTCTGTTTCTTGCGAACGTCTATTAACATTGGCGTCTTTTCTGTTCCTTCGTTTGAACTTGCGTTCTCGCGGTTGCTCTAATTCCTTCTCTACCTAATGAGGTAGAACATAAAAAAGGTTACCATTTTGAACAGAATAACATCAGGTAGAACCGAAGTAAATTTACAACGTTACCTTCAGTCACCAGCCCATCATCGTTTGTCCAGTTGTTTGTGTTCAGAACATGCCTGACGTCATCACTGTTGTCCATAATGATGGTTTGTAAGGGTTTGATTGAAGGAGAAGGTATATATGTGGTAGGCCATTCAACCTAACCTAAGAGCTAGTCGCATCGCTGTGTAGGGAGGGAGGGGGGGGGTGGCGGTCTTTCAACCGGCCGCGACAACTTACGCGTAAGTAAGAGGGGAGGTGCAAGTGATAGCAGGTCAAGGGGTTTACGCTCAACCCGTGCAGTAGTAACAAAGGGGTAAGAGGGAGAGAGAGGTGTAAAGGGATCATGGGCATCAGAGTCTAGTCATAATTGGGGACCAGCAAAATGGGGGTGGGGGTAGGGGGTGAGAGGGGAATGAGTCTGACAATTGATGCCGCCCCGTGGTCATCGTCTCAAATTTGGTTTGGAGGTGTGAGACCGCAAGGCGTTTGGATGTGTGGGTTACGGTGAGTGAATTTGAAGCAGCTGTGCAAACACGGTTATAGCCCTTGTTACATTGGCGGGGGTTGACATTTCAAGCGACCGCGATGACATGGAAGCGAAGACCCCTTCCCCACCCCCGCCCACCACCCGGTGGCGTATTCACATTCGCATTTCACGTCGGGCGTCTCTTGAATCCTCAGGCGCACGGTAAAATGAGGGTGCGACGTATAGACCGACACGCACAGGCGACCAAGAACGCGTGCCGTCGAAGTGATCGTGGTACTAACATGCGCGCGTCGAAGGCGCACAAGGTGTGTCCACCTGATTCCGGCGACCAATGATAACGGAGACACACACAGAGACAGTCACCGGTTTTATTAAGTAAACACATACAGAAAAGATAGTTATAACCAGTTAACGGGGACTGAGAAAGTTTAGTTAGAATTGCTTTTTTCATAAATCAAGGAATGGCCAACATCTTCTGATTTCTTGATCAGGAAAAGCACGGTTTCAGGATTTTTGTCAATGTCATGTTAGAAAAAAAATCTTCTGAAATCATGCATGAGTATATCTTAAGGTCGTGGTCTTTGTGAAATCGCTCTCTCGGAAATGCCTGTTTTCTGGAAAAGAAAAAAATCATTTTTTCAGAAGCGAGGGCGCACAAAAAGAAACACGATCGTTGAAACAACAGCCTTTTTTGCCCCGACGTGTGGACATCTTCAGTAAATCCATAATGAGAGACTGAATCAAAAAGGGCAGTGAATGTCACAGGCTTCGGTGTACTTACAGGAGGCAGTTTTTTGCCCCCACATGGCCAGGCCGTGCAGTGTGCACGTGCTATGTGCTTGCAAAGAGGTCAGGGGGTCACGTCTTTAGCGCGGGTGGTCACATGATATGGAAAAAAGACAGTCCAATTACCGACGGTGCAGGCGAAAGTTGTCGGAATTTAATACCCGGTGTGGGTTCAATGGCCATTTGGTTCACCTACACTGGCACATGTGTAACGTTAGTCAGCTGCCCACCGTTGGCGTGGCTAACTCATTTGTCTAGACAAATACGCCGAACAAAATGTACACCGGGGGCTTACTGTGCTTTTTAGCGACTAGGGGCCCGAAATATCACGAGTCAATCAATTTGAAACACACGCGTGGTTGTCATGCTTTGCGAACATTTTATCCCCATCTTACCTGGATGTGGGATTAATTTTTGTTGAACCATCCGCGTCCCGGACGCTGGCGTCATCTCTCCTCCAGATAAGCCTCCTGATTTCTCTAAACTTCTTAGTTTGCTCGCCAATGCAGCAGACACGGATGTGGGTCCCTTGGCCTCATTATTTGCCTACAGTCCGTGTGCTATCAAAACTCCAAGAGGTGTGTGAAGGTTTCTGTGAGATCTGGAGTCACTCCTCACACCAAAACTTGGGGTTGGTTGCATTTAGTCTGTCGCCTACTTACGTATAAACTGCTTTAGGAAATTGTGCGAGTAGATATAAGCTCTAAGCACCAGGTGCGGTGAGTTTAATTAAGCAATAGCGTGTCTGCTACTGTAATTGATGAGGGAGCCGCGTCGGATTGCGAAACGTCAGTCAAATAAAAGTATTTTCCCACCTTTTCTCCTTCTTTAAGTTACTTCTTCGGATTTTAGACCAGATACGTGGTCGATTAAAAAGCGTACTTATCTCTCCGCTGTATATTATATGTTGATACTTTCTTCCCGAATAAATGAAAAGCTTCGCGATCCAGGTACGTGCATGATAAAGGAAAAATATGTGTTTAGCAGTGGATCAATTGATTTATTGTCCTGAGCTTTCGAACTCTTGCAGGAGTTCATCTTCAGAGGTGAGAAGTGGCCATAGGCCAATCAACTGTCCGAAATAATCAGGTAGTCAAGACGTTAGAAACAGCTATGAAAAGGGATGGTAGAGGACAGCAATTAGCTGTCAGCGGAGTCAGGGGGCAATTATAGTGGTGTACGCAAATTACTTGTCCGCGGAGCAGGGTGTGGCACCCGGTAGAGTGTCTAAGTAAACATGCCTCCTCTTTTGGCCGGCTTGTCCAGACAAAAATGTAGTCCTACCCAGATCTTGAAGAAGACGTGAATTTTAGGAGATATTACTTACAGTAGTTGGCTTAACTCGTGAGGTCTAATGAGGTTTTCACTAAACTCCCCGGTATGCAAGGTTATCCCAGGCTGCGTTCCCAAACGCCTTTAAATAAAAAAATTAAGCATCCTTATAATAAACAAGATATCAATTAACATTTTGTGGTAAAGTAAAAGTAGTTTTCTTTATGCAAACAGAACATGCCGAAAAAGGGAAAAATCAGTCTTCTAAGAAATCTCAAAGTTTAAAGTATGTTGATGCAAAAATCGAGTAATTAACGAATTACTTTTAAAAATAGCGTGTTGTTGAAATGTTTCGATAAGCATCCGTGCGCATAGCGCGAAATTTTATACATTACACTTACTGAACCATCTTTTCGCCTTATTGTTCAGACTGAAACGTCCCAGGAGTAAGGTATTTCGTAAGAGCATATGTGGAAACACCAGTCATTGTCATATAAATCTTAATTGAATCGTCACGTACAATCTTAGTCGTACCATTAAAAAATAGAAATAACTTATCTTCGGTCACGTTTTGTTGCAATTATTTCGACAGAGTGATTACGACGCGGCTCCGATCGTTTTCGTAAAGCTGCTTAACAATTTACAATTTTCAGTGGTTAAGTCGATTGACATAAATACCTCATTTGATCTACCTGTTAACCATAAATTTTGAACAAGTGTAATTCTTAGTAGCATTTACCTAAATATTGAGGATTTAAACACTCTTTCTTATACAGCTGCCTACTTGGTTAATAGTTTTCGAATCAACCAAACAAGTCAACTCATTGTTGAGAAAATTGAGGTTCACAACAAAAGTCGACATAAAATATATCTAAGACTAATTTAAAAACATTCGCTAAGTTTCTTTGAAAATTTACATAAGTTTTATTCGGCGTCGAATATCTGTGAAGTTTGGTTCTTTTGAGAATTAAATCAAGATAAAAAAAAAGGCAATTTTTAACGGTAATTTGACTCTCCTTGATGACAGGTCTTAATTTTCTGCTGAAAATGAAGGAACAAATTCCTCTGTGTTTACCGGACCAGTTTTCAGGATATGTGTTAACTGCTAGCCTCCGTCACAAAAGTACAACAGAGAAACTAACACTTTTTGCCCGTTCGATTTCATGTCCTTCCATTTGTGGTTTCAGATCTGTGGACAGTAAATGTCTGCAAATCTTTCGCATATGGCGTAGCAGGGAAAACTGATGGCATTTTTCGGTTGTTCAAATGTACTTTCGATTGATACTCC
This sequence comes from Ligula intestinalis, assembly GCA_036362985.1. Lineage (NCBI taxonomy): Eukaryota > Metazoa > Platyhelminthes > Cestoda > Diphyllobothriidea > Diphyllobothriidae > Ligula > Ligula intestinalis. The sequence goes on along the minus strand of JAYGXS010000009.1, from coordinate 19,019,124 downwards.
GTATTTTCAGCTTAGTTGAACCATTAACGATTTTGTTAGTTTATTACATAAGTGTATGACATAAAACGTATCGAATTAACAAAACAGAATTATTTAAATTT
>JAYGXS010000009.1:18995005-19011037 GCA_036362985.1 Ligula intestinalis | reverse complement strand
TTGCTTGCATTTTTTGCATTTATGCTGAGGTACTTGTTTGGGGTCGTCACCCATAAACTGGAATTGATAAGATTTCGGAAAACATTTTGTGAAAGCATTGAGACCGGGTGAAAAAAAATTCGGCAAATTGATAAGACTGCAGCATACCTCTGTCTTCTTAATTAACCAGTCAAATATTGATTTGATTTGATTTATATGCAGTATGGATTTAAGTGCGTGGCAGTCGTTGCTCAAGTAGGTTAAGTTTTGGCTTGCGTAGGAGGTCTTCCCTTTAATGTGAGTTTGAATACCGCCAAATGCCACGTGTTGTTTCCACAATTGGGTCAACTACATTAACTAAATCTGTCAAACCTCCTTAATAATAAAGTCAGCTTAGTAGTAATTCTGGTGGATTCTAGATGGTTCAGTGGCAAATCTTGCTTGGGCAGTCAACTTGCCATCTCGTATTGGTGGATTCTATGCAAAACATTGGGAGATCAATATCGATCCAAGTGTGATTAAGCTCACGACGTGAAGCCTGGCACTCATATCTCAAGCTGGTAGAGCGTTAGCTCGCGTAAAAGGCCTTCACTCCTATTCGCGTTCGACTGCTGCAATGCTTTTCAAAATTGGGTCAACTTACTCTGTTCATACAGTTGCAGTGCTGTAACTAGTATGACCAGAATGCAAGTCAAAGGGAGTACTTACTTGCCAATTCTTTCCAAGCCTCCCGCGACTGCACAAGCCTATAACATATTACGATGAAGAAAAATGTATTAAAAGCTTCCAAATTTGACAAAGTATACTATTGGCACAAAATAATGTTTGGTTTCGTGTTCTATTGGACGTACACCCTCACATGTATTTACCTTTAATGAAATCCGTAACTGCTGATGGCTGTGTTGCCGTAATACCTGGTGTTCCGACTGCCAATTTCTTTATGCCTATTTTGTAAAATCTTTGTTCATCAGTTGTTACTTATTGGGTTAACGGAAAGTGGTAGAGAAAACGCCAGCGAAACCAACAGGACATTTAGAGATTATTTTGGGCTATTCGCTCGCGTAAGTGTTTACTGGCAGGTCAACGATCATTCTCTATTATAACACGTAAAATACAGAGTACTGTAAACAGTACAGCAGTTTTAACTTTCCTACAAGGAGTTGTCACTTAGCCTAACTACTCTACCAGCAAGGTCGAGCTGAATTGATTCTCGCTGCGCGCACAGTATCTTCAGTGGTCAGTACTGTTTCGCGCATGGGATTCCTTTTATTTCTCTATGATCCAACAGCAAAATTAATAAGGTTAATTAAACATGATTATACGGAGAAACCTGAAGCTTGTATGTGCATATTTGCCTCATTGATAAGCTGCTTAATGAAGCCTGATGTTGCATTTGTTGCAGCGCCGTTTGTACAGTTGCTGATTTTAGCAGACTTCAGGGACGCCAGTGTAGGAGCCAACGGTCTTTGGGATTTTCCCAGCACTTGAGACGTACATCCGTCAAATTTCGGAGAAATACCACCTTTACGTTCAACTGACGCTTATCAAGTAGTGCTTTCAAAAGCATATTTTTGCAGGACATTTTGACATAACCTGACCGTCTTACGTGTCAAAAAGCATTAAGATTGAAAAAACCTACGAAAGTGTATCTGAATGAGCCCTTTTAGAATCTATCGCGGGATTTCCGCAGCAGCGGCCCATTATTTGTCATCCATGCTAGGGCGGCCGCTGGCGCTCGTTAACCATATACTGAATTTAAAGATATTTTAAGAAAGCAGATAATTCTTACTTGGCGAAAATGTATTTTCCTCAATTTGAATTTTGAATATTTAATAAGTTGTGCTCATTCACAGTCATTATATGGGAAGCGATACTCTAAGAACCAAATTATGATAGTGTAACGCATTGAAATCCTGAATCATAATAAGCATGAAATAATGAACATCAGACGCTATAAAGATGAAGCGTTTGACATATAACCTGATTATTTTGACTATGTTGCACTCAATTTCATTTTTTTAATTCTAAGGGTTCTTAAATAATAAGTTATAGCAATCTCATTAAATTTTGTAGATTGAGGCATTACGTTCTTGACGACGTCAACAATTTGGACCTCTCTGGGAAAGAAAATTAATCATGGTTCTCCTAACGGTAACTCTGACTTTTCTTGGTTAACACAGCTACAGCGACAAGCTAGGGCAAAGTAAACAGTCTATTACCAACATATAAGTGCCTCCAAAAAACAGTCTTTACCAAAACAACCCTCATGCGAATAAACCTTTTTCACTATGAGGGTAAAAATCACACTCAAGGTACAAGGAGAACTTATTTAAAGTATATGTCCAAACTATATCCTTCAAATGCGTTAATATACTGACCTTCTGACATATTAAATTTGACAGGAGTAAATGATGACATAATGGGTTCAACAACGTTATTAAAAAGTCCGTTTTGTAAACTTATACGTCATGATGTCTATGTTAACTATGATGAACTGCACACCTCGAACTTATCTCCTGTCATATATAATTGAAATTGTCTGCAGGTGATGAGTTTAGCTCACATAATGTGCAAACGATAGCAATGATTTCTGTAGACAAGAGATCAAATAATTAACGACAAATAACATATTTTTTTGAGTAGATATAAAAAATCATAAGGATAGTAATTGATACTTTTTGTGTGCGACTTCCGGCCATAGCGTCTAAAAATGTTATGATTTCATGCATATTAAACCATTCTGATTGCGTCACGCAGCTATTATGCCTGTTCGTATGAAGGTGCTGAAAGCCGTAAAGCATAATGACGCGAACCTATCATTTTGGAACATCTGAAATCGCGGAGTTACTTTCAATGTTTTGAAAATGAACTTGTGCCACAGAGGTCATGTCTAATAGTAAAACAAATAATTTGAAAGAATTACCATTCGCACGGAAATCAGCAATAAAATATATCCGGTAAATGCTGTTTTTATAACCTATTTAACCTGATATTTATGCGTTGCTGGCCACTTCTACTAGGTGGCAGTGAAAAAGGACCGTTTTGCCAATTCCAGTCTTTTGTTAACTCGTGGCAGTTTAAAAACTGGAATTTTCAATTTCACCGACAGTTTACACACTTAATAGGGCCTATCGTAGACAAGTTAAATAAACGCAAATATATTTATGGCTATTTACTTTAAAATTAAGCATTTGAAATAAACAAAATTCATGTAAAATAACACAATATAAATATGAATAATAAATTATAAATATGTTTTCCATTGTTTGTTTATTTCGCGTCACAGATAACATTTATCTATCTTCTGATATTAATGAGAAGAAAATATCTCACGGTAGAAAAAACGTAGCGTTGTAGGAGTAAATTATGATAAAATCTTTACTGCTGAATGTCGGAACAGAGAAACATCCATGTTATGTTTCAGATTTCATATGTTTTTTTGCACTGCAGTAGTCCCTCGGATATGCCATACTTAGGATTATGAAATTCCGGTTACTATAACAATGAAGCGGTTGAGCGTTTCAAAACCAATTTTGTTGTTTAAGCGCTGTGATTATTACCATCAGAGAATTCAGGTCAAAGTTTTTGCGTCCAGCACGGATATAAAACGAGACGGCCAGCAAGAGATATTCACCGCAGACTAACAGACGTGGCAACGACAATATTCTGGTGATGGAAGCGAGAAGGGTTTCGAAACGTCAGTTGAAATAGAATTTAGTCCACAAATCTATTTTTCTCTTCGTCTTATTCTTTTAAAGACGATAAACGCAAACAAAACTTTTAAATTTATATCAACTGCAGGCGCACCGACTCATTTTAAGCGTTTTATCTAAATCAAGACATGGTAAACGAAGATAAAATCAGGTCATAACAAACTAATTTATTGAAATTTATACATGTTATGCAACCATGTAGAAAGCAGTGAGCAAAACGAATCTTCCAAAGGTTTAACTGCTACCAAAAATTGTGCATGCCATGAACTAGAAGCAACCTAGCCCTACAGTTATGAATGTCCATTTTCTCGTAAGGGGAGGGAAAATATATCAGAAAAGCTGAACGCTGAATACATCAGGAAGTACTTGTAAATGTCGGCTACGAAAAGTGGTAAGTTTACGAATAAAGCCACAAAATCCACAAAAAAGCAGAAATGTCGATTTTTGTACGGAAATGGTCTGTTTTTCTATCGGAAGAATCATTATATTCCCAGCTGAGCAAAATAAAGAAACAAAGCAACTTTTATGCAAGCCGTAGTCTATGTGTTTAAATCAGGTCTATTGGGATTAGGTTTAATAGTCCTACGTTTAAAATATGTACATAGATTAAGGACTGGCTCTTGTAGCAACCACATACTCTGTTAGGACTGGCATATACAGTACGCCGTTTCATAGCAGGAGTGCAGCACTCTGGATTCAGTAGGAACATTTGCTTGCAAACGATATGATTACTGTTCTGAAGATACAATTTTGCCTACATATAAACTATCCATAACAGAATAAAAAGAGAAAATCAAGTGATAATGGATAAAGTTGTGCAAACAAAGAAAAGGGGTTAGGTAAAAACGGCCAACTTACTCACTTACTCAATGCGTTTGCATACGTTTATTCCCTCGACGTTTAAATTACCACTGACAGCGCAGTTCACGCAAGTACACGGATTATCAAGGCTTTTTGGGGACAAACGGAATAATATTTCACAGGAGGGCATGCAATGGTAGTTCATGACGTACGATTTCATTCGGGCCAATGTGTACTTACAGTAACATCTGCGTCCATCCTCTGTATTAATCTCCATAATTATACAGAATTTCGTAAAATCAGGTCACTGTGACAAAAGTGAACCACCTTGCGCAGTACTGATATATATGGGCACAACTTCAGTTTATTTCCCTTTAGTTAATGCGAACCTCGGTCATGTGATCACGCTTAAGGTGCTGTCCTTCGTAAGAAAAGACTAACAGAATTGTTTTGAGCTAATTAATGACTAATTGTTTTGTCAGATGTGGCTGTGGGTATAAGCTAAATGTTAAAGTTAATGAGCCAATTTGAGCAGGTTTGGTAGGCACCGGTTTGAACTATGCAGACAGTGCGGACAGGCTCAGTACTTCTTGTTACTACTATCTAGATAGTAAAGTATAGCCTAGCTGATTAGATCTAATAAGGTCCATTCCGTTATCTGTGCACAAAAAGGGCAAGAAAAAAAAATTGATTGGTTTTTACTGCCGTTTTTTAATAAGCCTTAAATTCAGGTTACACATGAAAGAAAGCCATCATTATTACGAAAAATAGTGATAAGATCGCTTGTTCATATTCCTTCAAACATTTGTTCCCATTTGGTGGTGGTTTATGTTCTACTTAATTCCTCTACTTTCCTTATATTTGAATGAATTTACCCAGGACGAAGTCTTGAATGAAATGTGGATTTGGCTGCACTTAACAAACAGTCCTGACGCGATAAAGAAACTCCTTGTACCTTTGCAGTCGCATTGGCTTTACCTCCCCCACCCCTGCGACGCCATTCAGTTCAAAAGAAACAAATAATCGCTTTTTTGTTTGCCAGAGATTTGGCGTGATATATCTCATTCTGACATTTCATTCCAAAAGTTCAGGTACAGGTTTCTTAATTTAACCGTGTTTGCGGCCGTTAACTATTGAAAATAGCGTCAATAAAAGTAATAATAAACAGCCGCGGACTTAACATTTAAGCTGGTGTTTTAATAAGCATTTGATGGTGATTATTTGATTTTATTTGATTTGACTTGACTTGAGTTTTACAATGCTGTCTACTAGCAAAGCGTTTGGCTCAGATCACTATACTGGTGGCAAACTGGGGCCAAATGGGCCAACCCAAACCATTTTTGATAACCGAGGAATCCCTACGCTAGTAAACGCTGCGGAAAAATCTCGTTGTTTTTATGCTTTGTTCTTTATAATAACAGTTATCAACAGCTGAAACTTAATCAGCATATTTTTTCAGTGAAAAGACAATTTCTTCGCGTTAATGATATTGAGCTTTTTACTATTAAAATATAGTACATTTTTGGGAAAGAAAGAGCGAAGTTAGTTTAAAAACATTTATTTTTCAAATATGCCAAGTTTCGTGCAATTTAATTGAGTAATAACATTAACAGGCTGTTGTGTGTTAACCTTGCGAAAACAGCGACTGTTAACAAGAATATATACAAACGCCTGAAAAATTCCAGCAGTTGTCTCTGTAAAATTGTGTTAAAGACATAGCTTAAGAATGCATAGTTAAAACTTGAAAAGAAACGACAGAATTGTGTTAGATTTCTCGAAATCGTAAGTATTCTGCCATTGTATTCCGTATTTTCTTATCTGAGAACGAAGCCTATTAGTACACAAATTTACCAAAACCTACTCTAGTGCACACAAAAAAGTTAGTGTTTTTCATATTCAGCATAAAAAAGACAAATAACTGGCCAAAGGTTTGCATTTTGACCTTGGTCAGGTCTTCAAAAGGGTTAAATGTACATATATTCGACGAAAAAATAACTACGTTATTTGCTTTTTAAGATTTTATTGATTAAAGCAAGCTTTAAAGTTGATTGTGGGCATATTCGTACGCCAATATTGTGGTTGAAGTTTATTTTCCTCAACAGTGAGTTGACATGTTTAATTGTGTCTTGATTTCTCACTAAACCAAGTAGCTGAGCAAAAAAGAATGTTCAAAAGCAGGTTATTTAAGTAAATGCTTTAAAAATATTTTATTTATAAGGTTATACTAGACAATGAAAATATTATCCTTATTATTGTCCAATCGACCGAAGCCAGTGAAAACTGTAACGTTTGAATTACTATTTCAAGGAAGATTTGAACTTCTTCGTAATAGAAATCTCAAACTGGCTGTACAATAATGGGGCGGAAGTAAATGTTTCTTGGACTTCAAAAAATTGGACTTTTACGATTGCGCTCAGCAATCGTATTAAATGTATTAGTCACTGGCCAATATGAAATATGTCCGCTTACAAAATCTCCTAATCCGGTTATCGTTTATTCGGCAAACTTTAAGCAAAAATCTAGTTACCTTATTGAAACGTAAATTTAGAAATGTATAGCCAGACAAACAACAAGCGTTTCTCGAGCAAACGTGTTGGAATAAATACTTGAAATTTGGGCAGTTTGGATACCATCGTCCGTTACATTACAAGAAATACGGAAGCATTTGCATCCAAAAATCTTACAAAACTAGTACTCTATAATGTATTTATACTTGTACTGCTTGATTCATTTGGAGCTTTGCAGGAACAGGTTTCCTCTAAATTGAAAAATTAACTAAGCTTGTACGACCGATATTCACTTTTTCGGTGCATCACCTCTTGCTTAAAAAAGCTAATGTTACTTAACAAACTACTCTTCCTTAATGAATTGCAATATGCTTTATTACAATGAAAGACAAAAACTTTATTGCTCGAAGACTTTGAGGGGCGCAGCTTGATCTGCGTTTGAGTAGCAGGACATTACTTGTAAAACTCCTTGGATTTCATGAATAACACGAGCTATTGTACGGAGGTATGGTCTTAGGGTGAAATATAATAATACATATGGTCTTCATTGCCCTTAATGAATCGCCATTTGAGGTTGACTTGGTTTATTGGCATATATAATGACATGCCTTTCTACACGCTTAATGGTTTAAATAATGCTCTATATCTCTGACATTCACATACTTTTTAAGCCGATATCTAGGTCATTTGTTTTGCCCCACACCTTAAAACATAAAACGATAAACTTTTCCACCTAAGTGGGAATAATATCCCACTCCTCCCTTTTCTCAATATTCGCCGCTAAATTTATTCGCGCTTGTGGCATAAATTTGGAGAAGAGCATTTTTGACAGCGAAACAGACATTTAGTTCTTAAGCCACGGTGTTAGTTCCTATTTTGCAAAATCCAAAACATGTGAACCAAAGTTATTTTAAGGCCAATATCCGACACATTTAGCTTTCCGACCCATAACTACATAAAAGGGACATTTTATCAAGTGAGTGGGAATACCACCACACACTGTCAATTTTTCGCTGCCTTTCGTTAAATTTAACCACATTTATGTCAAAATTTATAAGAAGACGTTCATTTTACAAAATATCAGATAGAATTTAGTTGCCACACCCGTGATTACCTGAAAGGCCTAACTTTCTCAAATATGACGGATAACAACGGCACACCCTTTACTTTTTGCCAATTTCCGTTTAATTTAATCACGTTCATTTCACTTCTCTTAAGAGGAATTTTTTTATAGCACAACAGATGCCATTTAGTTGCCCCACCCATAATAATCTTAAAAGACAAACGTTCTCAAATAAGTCGCATAACCCTTAACCTATCACGGTTTGCCGTTAAAGTTTACAGCGGAATTTCCAAATTTTTTAAGGGGACACATGCATTATTATTAAGTTTCTCTTCTCATTACGTTTTATCCGCACAAAATGCGTCAGTGCGTTACCTACTTATCAGTACTTATAAAACCACTTTATTTGGCAAACGCAGAAGTTTGAAGCTCAAGTGCATCGTTAAGATAGGACTGCCCCATTTACGGGGTCCAACTGTAGAAAACGCGAATACTGAGGCCCTGCAAGACTGCCGTTGACAGGATTTAAACGCGTTTTACCATCAAAGTCACAGCTTTACCCTTATGACTCAAACGTTTACTACGCTGAACTGTAAGCATTTGGCTAACTGATCTATTTAGTTAAAATTGAGAACAGTTGACATGCTTGGATGTTCCTTTCTCATTCATCTTACCTATCTCAAATCGGTTCACACTCGAAGGACCTTATGGACTAACATGCTGTTCAATGCTGGGTGTCCGATTGAATTGCAAATAAAAAAGTAACTCTAGCGGTGGATACCTTTCTACTTCCGTCCAGAAATGTCTAGGAAGTTGCAAACACAGATTGCTCTGATATAGGTAAGACATCTAACATTTTACATACTTATAACTGTTGTTCACTGAGTTTTTAAAGTAGAAAATTTCAAGATGTAATTTGCTACTAAACGAGTCTACAATTTTTTTTCATGCATATTTTCCATAGTGGTTGAAACAAAGCTCGTTAAAAGCCCCCATTCTATCATGACTGAAATGACTTAAGAATAGAATACAGGATAATCAGTATGACAACCTGAGTCAATTCCGTTTGAAGAACGAGTATCAGTCTTTCGCATATGTCGGCATGTTGAACGAATACTGGCGTGTACTGTATAACCAATATTTTTGTTTGTGTTGCTTGGGCGTCAGGCGCCTGACGTTTAGCGATTTATATTAACATGTAGTCCTGTGGTAAGGCAATCCCGCAAGTTACCCATGCGATGTCCAGAGTACATATGACAGCACGCTTTAATATATTCTCTGCAAAGCTTTTTTTCATCTAGGGGAAGGCTATGTACTGTAGGCGTTCTCTAAAATTGAAACTGTGTCATTCGTCCGTTTTTGGGAGTTCATTGCAGACGTTATCACAAAGTTGATCTCCATTTCACTTTTTTTAACAGATACCGCATGAAATCGGACGAATCAACAAGTTTATCAACAATGTAAATTTTCGATAATGTTGCAGTCGCATAGATTCTACCTCTTAATTTCCTTCCGGATAACGGTATTCATAGTTTGACCAAAGTAAAATTGTAAATAGAATATTTTGCTACGCGATTTCCTACGATGGTTTCGTCTGGGACATTTGTAGAGTTTGCATTTACAGTATTGCGAGTGCTGCAAGAAAAAGGCCTAAGTTTTTAAATGTGTCATAATTACACGCATACTGTCATTAAGGAATTAACGAAAACGTAGATATAATAATGAACAGCATTAGGCATACAAGGTACTTAAAATAAGTATAATAAATACTAAGCGTTTTTTAAGAAAATACAGCCTTTTTCCAATAATCACCATGGTCCGGGACGTAAAAGTTGGCGTAAATTAAACTTATTCATTTACATATTTTCTTGTGTTGAAAACGCAACGTAACCGCTTTCTTTATTTAAAAATAAATGTTCTTAAATCAACTTTTTTGAACATATAACCATTAATGGATAACCATTTACTTCGCATCTTCTTTTTTCCATCCATCAATTGACATTGCGTTCGACGTATGCATAAAACCTTTACAAGAGCTTTTGCCGAAAAATGAGCATTTCGATATCACTTCTTATGAAGATGGCCATGTTGAACATATATTACAAAGGCAACAGAACAGCAAACAATATCGACGTGCATAAAAGCGTCTGCAACATAAATTTGATATTGCTATTCCAATGATTTATAAAAAACGTCCTATAATAGGTTATCTCTTTAAAAGCCCTTGAGTTAGATATTTAGCTAACGAATTTCGGTGTACATTAACTTCGTCCAGAGTCATGTCAAAATAAATATGGATAATTTCTACACTTTTTTAAATTTCACTAAGGATTAATTATTCACTTTAACTGGGAAAAAAAGAACGCATTCATTTTCTTTATATTTGATTATTTTTCGCCACTTCAGATTACATTAAGTTCTGCTCTAAGCTTGCAGATGCAAAAAGCTGAAGACATATTAATAATAAGATGGATCTTTAATTTTTCTTCTTCTGTCTTTTAAGTTTCAAAATAGCGCGTAAACGCAACGTATTGTTTACAAAAACATATTTATTAATGACTTACATTCAATAAGGGCTGCTTTGCAGTACCTTCATGGAAAAATACATGGCCACTTAGCTTATTTGCTTACTAGGTGATGCGTTAAAACAAATTGCGGAAAGAGTGTTTTTGTTACCGCATTTTGAGAAAAGAATAATTAGAGGTTAGCTAAACATACTTTTTACAAAATATAAACCGGTTCTTTTTTCTGAACTTGGCCTCATTTGCATCTAAACAATTTTGCAAAACATTTTATCGTTCTGAATTGGATACATTTTATCCATTTTTATATTTTTGGAATCCTTCTATGGAAATGTGCATATTAATAATACGTTTTATTCTGCCGTATATGATAGCATAGGCTATTTTTTCGGCAGAAGACGACTTGCAATTTCGTCAAAATTAATGCACATTTCCCTAAATACACTTAACAAAAAAGGCAATTATCAGAGGATTAAAGATAATGCAACCAAGTATACGTTAAATTAACAAGTTACGTTTTGTCGTGAAAGTTGCATGCAGCACTCACTATACCGCACAAAACAATTAGATATTAGCTATAGATCATCCGAAACATGCATGCCAGTGAGGACAAAAATAGAGTAAAATACAGTACCACTATGAAAGGTAGGAGTGAGGTTCGTTTTCGGCTCATGAAATGACGCCATCTGACCTTTACTGACCTGACATAACCGCAGTATGCACATCAGATTTTTTCACAAACGTGACATTAGAGCTCCATAAAAAGGGCTTTAGTTTTCTTGTAAACCCTTCATAATACAGGGATTGAAAGATCACTTCGCAGGTTGACCAAAAGTGTCGAAGCCGGTTGTACACTGCATGCCTGCAAAAATTTCCTCACTGCATTTCCACAACACTACACGCTGTACTTTTCCTTCAGACAATAAAGGCATTTTCGGAACGGTTTTCTTGAAAGCATAGACAACAGTGACCTCTTTTTCCAGCCAAAAATACGCCTTGTAACAGACAACAGCTTTTGTACGCTAGGAATTCGGATTGGCATATTTGATGCTCAGCACTATACCAGGGACTTCAGGGTCATTTTGGCAAAACTGCCTTGTAGGGCCCCCCTAGATATAGATCGTCCCTCCCAACAGCTTAACCTATCTTCTTGGCCAGTGAGCTTAAAATTAATATGTGATTATGGCGAAAGTGATCAAAAAAAATTAAATTAAATAAAATTGTGTCTGTTTCGGTACTTTAAAAAAGAATAAAACTAGATCCTATAACGAAGTTTACGAGTGCCGTTTAAGGGACATTTAAATCTATCACGTGGATTTGGTGGATTAGGACGAAAAACATGCAAAATTGGGCACCCGATTATATAAAAAGTAGTTTTTTATTATCACTTGACAGTGGTTATGAGGCACTTAAAATCAGTTCTGCCGTCATTTTTTTAATACGATCATGCTATCGACCGTAACATTTTAATGGCGTCTATAAAAGTTATCTCAAATGCAAAGAACGCGTGCTAACTAAACTTCTCTTTCTTGTAAGCATAACTCAATTAAATTGCATTGCCTGTCGAAATGCATCGCATGACTTAACTGAATCATAGTTGAAATAATATATAACCATTTGTGTTTATTTTCTTCATTAAGATCGAAAAATTACTCTTATCTACACCTATAAGGCAAAGACAGGTATAAAGTCTTCCTTGACCGCCTCAGAAAAATATGTTTTTCAGAATTTGCAAGCAGTAAGTATGATTTTAATTGTCAAAAACGTGTAGTATGTAAACTGAAATCTGTTTGCAAACAGTGAAATCAATAATTTTGTTAGCTTAAATCTCGTTTTAATTTCAAAAATTATTGAATTGACAAGGTTACTGAATGCGTACAGCCGAAGAGCAGAAATTCAAATTAGCAGGATACAATGTCACTACGATCGGTAAACATTGTGATTATTTAGGAAATTATATTGTCTTGAGTATGTGACCTGTACGGTAGTATGGAAAAATAAATAAGAAAAAGGATTAAAAATCATTCATCTTATTCTTACAGCACACGAAGGTGGTCGAAATTGAAAAGGCTATGGCGAAACCGTAGTAAATGAGTTTGCATGACGCAGGAGTATCCATGACAGGCTTCCTTGAATATTTTGAAAATAATAAAAGTAACATTTAACATCTTTAAAACATGAATTTGCATTATACGTGTGGGCGATTAGTTAATAGTAAAAACGTTTAAAGAGCTCTCGGAATAAACGATATATTTAAGCTCAACCGATGAGGTCTATTGTGTGAACAACGGCGCGGGAACAACTCCGTTGATTTGCGCGTACATACTTTCACCACTAAACCGTAACATAAAAAGCTCCAGATAAATTTTAACCCATCTATGGAAGTCACATGCCTGATACATCATAAATATATGCCACTTATCTACAAAGGGTTTGCGGTGCGTAAAGTTCATAATTATTTAAAATAAAAAAATGGAAGTCATGTAATAAATATAAAGGTGAAGATAAAATAACCCTCGCTAAGCTTACTATATTACATTTTAATATTGGTGTTTCATTTAAAGATGAATCTTTTACTTAAAAATATTACCAATAAATAAAAAAATTAAGTTACATAAATGCTAAATAGATGTTTCAGGCAAATGCAAATGCAGATTCGGTATTAACAATACATTTACTAAACATAAGAAATATCCAGCTTTCTTGCTCAAAAAGGTAAGGCAATGCAATTCAGTGCTACTTAGGTAGTACAGACAGGTGACGTTTTTAAGTTTCCAGAACACGTTTAAATCACTGCTTCGTTATAAAGATAAATTATACGTAGACTTAAATAAATGAAATAAGTACGTGGAATCTTGCTTTACTAACGAGGATTTTTGTCAAATATGCGCTTGTTGATATTGCAAAACAATTTCCTTAAACTAGAAGAAAGCGATAGTAAAATATTTTTAATTCGCACAGTACAGTACCAATGCATATAAAAGTTCAGGTTGAAATAACATTTAATTTGAACAGATTAAAACAATTATTTTATGTTGTAAATGACTGTTTGTGGCATGCGCGCAACAGCATACGCAATACATTGAACTTAACCCCTGGCTTACTTAACAAAAGCAGTTAAAACGCTTTTCATTTAAGTTTTTTTAGCCCAGAATCGATTGGATTAAGAACTAATCCAGACGTGCGTATTCTTTAGGTAACAGTTTATATGTACAATAATTATGAAGTGCATCAGTGATGCACAGTGGTTAAAATAAAAATCCGCTTATATTACCTGGAGGATTAGATTAAAGCTGACATTTTTAATTCAGTTCATTGCATGAGTTTGGACGAACAGCCTTTGTCGGACTGAGTAGTGACAGGATTACATAATATTCACACGCTGTAAGGAAGGAAACACAAAGGGATTTTCGTTTGTCCAAACAACCTAAATATGCTTAAGATTAAACGCATCTGATGCCCCCAGGAGAATCCTTTTTTGATATGTAAAAAACGAAAGGAATTGACATGAAAAAGTAGTCCAAGGTTGAAGTATACAAAAAAATACATGAATGTTTTTTGAATATGGAGGAAATTTTAAGTGACTAATTCTACCGTAAAAAGCGGTCAAAATACCGCAATATAACAAAATAGAATCAAAAGACCTAAGAAGTTCACGTGGGTGATGATAATTGAGCTCTAGAATGTCGGAGAAATTCCAATATTGATGAACGAACCATGAAATTCAAAAAATATTTATATCACACAGAGATAATGCCCCAATTAATTATATAGTCAATATTGCCTTCAATTCAAATAACGTCCAAAGATTTCAAAACCTTGAGATCGGATATGACAGGTTGATGACGGCTAACAAGCTAGAAATTACCATTCCAGTCTCCCTTGTCGTTTTTGGATCCACTCCATCATATGTCTGAGGTCGCTAGGCGGCAGCCTGACATCACTCAAACAGGAACTTCAAGGCACTTCCTGGATAAGTAATGCCTTAACCAGAGGGATTGGATCAACACCCCAGTAACATCATATTCGCAATCCCAACCGACAGTGCAACGAGCCCATGGTGCCGAGGTGGGGTACTGAACTGCATAACCGAATGTCCCGGGGCTCGAAGCTCGAGGGTTGCGGCACTTAAGATTGGGTATGACTGGCTGATGACGGTTAACAAGCCATAAATAGCCATTCCAATACCCATTATCTTTGTCATATCCACTTCATCATGCATATAATTTCACGTGCGAATGATACATAAAGCCTATACAATCATTTTAAGTATTGCACACTTATTGTCGCCGCGTATAAAAATGGGACAGAAGTATCTACAATTTCCAGTAACATGTGACCACTGTATATAAAATTATATACCGAAGTCAATTTATTTGAGCGTAATTAAAATAATTTCACAGGTTTTAGAAAATGCATATAAGCAATCAACTTAGAGAATATATGTTAACTTTATTAGTTTAGTTTGACGCCTCGAAAGGGGAAATGTAGAAGACGACTACAGACTTATGCATAAAGAGATGGTTTTTCTAGCAAGATGAGATGTGTACAAAAGCAGTTAAGGTTGGCTAGCCGGTGAAAGCCTGGGAATTTTTCCTTAATCGCATTTTGAAATCTATAACATTCTCATATTTTTTGTCCTGATTTAGTTTTTATTGATATAAGAAATGTGATTTAAATACGCATTCACATCGAAAAGAAGGCTTGCATACAAAACCAGCCATTTTTGAAGAATTTGACATATATAAACAAAATATATCTTTTCGAATATTTAAATAAGTACACGCAACAAATGAAAACTTATGGGAAACAGCGTCAGACGTCAGACCGACGTATTTCACTAAAAAATGTAGTGCATTTGCTACTTTGAGCTTAAATGACTTGCACTAATCGCGCTATTATATATGGCTATCTTGAAACGTTCAATTGCTATGACTATTATCCTTCAAAGTAATAGCTTCGTTGTCGTTTGCTTTTCAAATCATATTAAACAGGAATGTTTTTTTGTCAAGCGATATTTTTACTTTTATAAACACTATTTATTGCTCATAAAAATTTAGGTTCACATGCCAATCTTAATTTGATTTAGTACACTTATATTTACGCGTAATAGCCTACGCTGAATTATCGCACATTGCTCTCGGCACGTGAAAAAAGGAAATCCGCAGTAACAAGCTGGCGCTAAAAGGTTGCACTCAATGCTAAGGATAGCAAATATAAAAAAGGCCCGAATATAATACACAAACTTCACTTTCATGGGAAGGCATCCTTTGGGAAATAAGTAAATTAATTGACTTTGCGAAAATTCCCATTGAAAATTTCAGAAGATAAATTGGCGAACATACGTTTGTTTTCGATAAATTCTCGTCAGGCCTTTACATTTATATGTTATGAATAAAGTATGGTGGTTGGTGGACAGATGGAGTGTTCTCGTTGTCACTGTGGGA
>JAYGXS010000009.1:18954121-18989744 GCA_036362985.1 Ligula intestinalis | reverse complement strand
ATTTGGTGTTTCCGCAAGCGCCTTTCAACGAGTTCAGACACGTTCCTTATGTAAGGAAGGACTCGCCATGTGTTCGTTTTGGGCGCCTGAGTGGAACAATCCGGTTTATTTTTCTTGGATTGTTGTTGTCTCATGCATCGGTGCACAAAGTCTCTGGGGGTAACCATTGCGGGAAAACAATTCAAACAAGTAATTGAGCTCGTTTCGGTAGGTGTTTTCGTCAGAACAGTGTATCTTCGCTCGGCGTAGCAGACTGTTGACGGCACTCCTTTTGTGAGAGATGGGGTTAATGCTCTCATAGTTAAGAATAACTTCCGCGTACGTGTATTTGCGGTAAACGGACGTTTTTAATGTTCTATCAGCATTTCGCTGCACGAGGACATCCAGAAATGAGAGTTTGCTGTTAACCTTTTTCTCGAGCTTGAATTGAATGCCCGAAATGGTTGAGTTGATGTTCTTGTGGAGCGCTTCAAGACGGTCCTTTTAACGTCAAAAAATGTGTTGTGTACATAGCGTACCCATAACGTAGGGTACACATTTCTCTCAAGTCTGACGACGTACTGAGGATTCTGTGTCGAAAATTTACTCCATAAAATTATTTATTGCCCAAAGGATGCCTTTCCATGAAAATACATGTCTTGGGTTGCCTGCCTTTTAATTTATATAAAACAAAATACACTATTGTCTTATAGCATGAATGACATCAGCATTTTTCATGAGGCTGTACAAGAAAGACAAACCTCCACAGGCTGGGATACCTTTAATTTGATGGGTAGGAGATATAAAGCATAAGAAAGTGTTTATAATTTGTTCATAATACAAATTTGTTAGATCTGTTTTTTTGAAATTTATTGTTTTTCGAGGACTATATTTGTTTTAGGATTGAATGAATAAATATGACTTTTCTACGCATTTGCATGAATAGAACTCGTTGTTAAACTGTGTGCTTCAAACGTGTATCTTGTTTTGAAGGTGTTTTGGGAAAACTCAATAAAGAGCGCGCTCTGTTAAAATGCAGAATGCAACAAATGGCACTTAATAGGTGTACTCGCACTTAGAAAATTAACCACATTCAAAAGAAAAGGAGTCAGTTCAACGAACGAATGCTCACATTTAAACTGAAATATTATTTTTGGGATTACATTCTTCAATTGAATTTTCAGTTCCTTTCTCTTTCAAATCACACTGTGACCTTATCAACTTGCCATTTGCGCAAGTGTATCAAGTGTCCATGTTTTTGCAGTAGCTTAACTTTGGCAAATATGAAGTATTCGGGCATAAGGTAGAAGCAAAATGTTCTCCTTTTTTTACAAAGTCAAACTTATCAAAGGCATGCGATATGCATTTTCTTAATCTGCGATAATGTTTTAATTTTCATTTTATCAAAAATACGATCCAAATAATAATTTGAATAGAAGAGAAAATTTGTGGATCCAGTGCTAAAGGAAGTGCTATGGAAATCTGTTTTGCTGTTTCCAAGTTACCAAACCGGGCACTAAAGAAACCTGCAGTTGTTTAAAGTTGCTGATTTGTTTATATGAATGTCTGCCTTCTCAAAAAATTGAAATGTTACGTTACAGGTTGCATTAGCTAACTAAATTTCACGTTTGTTTTCCTAAACGGAATCTCTCAACCTATGCTGTTACGAAGATGACATCCAATAACACAAGCGTAAGTGACTTGCTGAAGTTCAACGCACTGCAATAAATACAGTAACAGTAAAATTAAATTTCATTTTACATTTATGCCTTTATAGTGCATTGTCAGATGTTTAGAATGTGAACAAAACAAGCCAACTTATTAAGTGATATTAAAATGCAATTCAGACAATTTGTCCTCTTGGAATATTTTAATAACTTCCTTCTTTGCATGCATATCCAAACGTCTATAAACTCAGTTAATACGTATTTTTTTGTTTCCGGCATTTTCCATGTTTTACGATTTGTACTTCTAACCAACCTACAATAATTTACACGTGTCCTTCTAAGCTCTCAATCTAGATGAGACATACATCGCTATTAACTTTTATTATTATCGTATCCTCTGGCCCACTAAAACGTGAGAACTAATTCTGTCGAAAACAACGTGAGGGAAACAGTATCGTCAAATATACTTCCGATTTAAAACAAATTGTACTGGAAAAGTAGTTTATTTGGTTTGCTAGCAAATACCTTTGCCTTCAAATCTTACAGCAATTCAATCGAATCTAAATCAGGCGTTCCACTTCCTTCTTTGACCTCCTGCTAGACACCTTTGCCATTCAAGCGGACCAGTCAGTCCACAAGCTGACTCATGCAGCCCCTTGGGATGTACCGCCTAAGGAACCAGTTTTGCCCACAACACGCCGGACCAACCACGTTTGTCAAAGACCGCAACGCATACAGGTCAATCCACGGCATACACGGTACTGACAGACTTCAAAATAAAGTGTTGGGTGCATACGGCAAGATGCTGCACTCACAGCAGGCTATCGATCGGCCTATGGGAAGCAAACGCATACAGGCAATTGAACAATAATTAATCCTAAATTGAAACTGCCCTCAGACACTGAGTCACAGCTGATCGTCCTGGCAGCCGAACCAGAACAGAAGCTGATTGGCTCCATGGACCTTGCTTACACTTGTTTATCGACTTAAATGTGTTGTGCCTTTTACCCTCAAGGACATGTGCTGACTTGATTGAAGCGCTTGTCTGAGTAAATGCACTCTCTCCATCTGGCTGACTGGTCTTTTCTCTGTGTTTCTCGTACAAGCCCTTTGATTCAGCGTTCGTATTAATTAGACGTATCAGGAGTGGGTCTTAAAAAATCTATTGAATACGCTTAAACAACCTTAAGATTTCTTATTTGGTCTGTAAAGATAATCCACGTAAGTAAGGTTGTGAACATGCAAGTAACTAAAAATTCTCAAACGGATATTACATTTTAAACAATTCGGTTTCTATTTAATGAATGGGAAATGAAACATATGCGGTTGTGTTACTTACTAATATGTGGACACTATCTTTGCTTAATACTTGCATAATAAATGCCCTGAGATGCCCTCCTTATATTGCATTATAATTCTTTATAGAAATTATGTTTGCGTTTATATTGTAAAGTTATCGTGACATTAGTTGTTTGATTATTTTATGATCGAGGTTGACTGTACTCTGCGCAGAAAGAGCAGAAACAAACATAAATATTGTATACATTTGCTTGGTAAAAAAGGCAAAACAGAAACCAAACTTAAAGTACTGGGCAATATAAAATGTGAAAGCATTGCAAAACTTCATAAAATACATTAAAGAACATCTGGTTAACCATTTATAAGCACCTCGACCTTCTATATTTTCTGATTTCGTCGTATTTGTAGGCTTTGTATATAAAATTTGTTTCTAAACCATTTGATGGAGGGAAAACTTTCAAGTACTCTGCTGAAATGTGCGTCATCTTATATTTATAAAGGGTGGCATGTATATCATGCAGTCTTTGACTTTAATCCATTTTTTGACCACAGTCAGCATTGTCGTCGACAGTCTGCCAAACAGACTGCGAGCTGTCTGTAAAAGCAGCTGTGAAAAGTAAACGAAATATACTTCAATGTAGTAGTAGTATATGCTTGTTCGTAATAATGGTGTATGTCAAGCCATCACTGATATCCCAGTCGTTGCCATGCCCTCCCAACTTACAGAACTTTTAAAAGCTTAAAGACAACGTGAACATTTGAGTAGGTTTTATTTTTCCTTCCTCATATGTTCTTTTTTTGACATATTATTTTGTAAGGGCGTTCTCAGATTTATGATGCTTTGAATAATTGAGCTTATATTGCCTATTTATTGGAGGGTTTTCGTTAAAGCAAACTTGTACTTAGCTAATAAGCTGCAAGCCCCAAGCTTAGCATGGCCAACGGCCACCTAGCTACCGGCATTTCCCCAAGCCTCCTCTCCTCTTCCACCACCCCCCTTCTCCCTAATCTTACCGCTTAATTAGCCGCTTGTTACTACCCCACCCCCTACTCTATCCCCCGGACTAATTTGCCTGTAACGTTGAACGTAATTTGCCTACAATTTTACCTTTAACGCTTTGCCTCCCTCCCACATAAATGTAATGGCCTGATGAGAATTTTATCAATCATCGTTTTTTTCTCACCAAACTCCTGCCTATAGTACACAATTCCGCTCTGCAGGTGCCATTGAGTAGGTAGAAGTAATCCAAAGATTTCCTTTTTTGTCTGTGAAGGTGTGAATATTGACGTGAGCATGTATCTTTAAAAGTATAATTAATTGACTGTAAATTCTTTTTTTTCGCGCACTATTCCCAACGGGCGCGGAGGGTATGAATCTTGCGCGCTGCAAGAGCTTATTTACTAAGGGAGTGATTGAACAGTTGTTTCGCAATAGAAATGACCAATAGAAACGAGAAAATGTTCGCCTTTTATGTGAACATATGAAGAACACTCACTTCAGGTACTTAAAACAATTAATTATAGGAGTTTCTTAGATATGGTTCTATCTACGTATTATGCTTATGCACAATCTTTTTCGTCCAATTGACTTCGCGTGTAACAGATGGCTTTGTCCACATTCAGCATCTTTGATTATTTTAAGTGCTCTTTACAGTCAGCGTTATATGATGTTTATAACATACGTTGGGGTGTCGTTTATCCTTTGTTCACTCATTATTAATAGGCAGATTTGGCTGTGGCGTTCGGGTGGTTTGCTGCTTACGAACCATCAAATTGGGTTAGTTTGAACAGTGTTGTGAGTAATTTCTGAGGAAAGTATTGAGCTACGAATTTTGGCGTATAAGAAACATCGGTTTAATTTAGAAACCCTTCCTTATTTACTTCACCGACAATATGTAATATCATGCCTGACTCACCTTAACCTATTACATTTCCAAATGCTGTCAAGGCTAGTTTAGTTGAGCTCTTCATATGCTAGTAGTCTCAGCATTTTGTCCTACTTAAATGTTGGTTATAAGGAATTAGGATTGGCAGTAAAAGACATTTGTAGAAGTAAGTGGAAAGCGGAAAACTAAGGTAAACTTGTGTCCCACGGCCGCTAGGAGTTAGTTGTTGCGCATGTAAATTGAAGGTGTGCGCTGCGCTTCGTGTCGCGTACTACACCAATACAATTCGAAAATGGTAATTTGGACGTCAGCCAAGTTGAAGTGGACGACCTCCATCCCACTTTTTCTATTTTTCGGAAATTTCGAGAAAGCTGTATCACGACCTGCAAAAAATGAAGCCTCAAGGAAGTTGTTTTTTGTTGTTATGAGTGTTACACTTCATGTTTCGTTTCAGTCGCATGCGCGTGTCACGTCCTGAAAAAAAATATTTTACACTTTCTCATGGTCGTATAAATGCATGGATTCCCTGCCAACATGTCCAAGTATGTTCAAGTTTCAGTCTGCCCATATAAACACATGCAGCGTTAATATATACTATGTTTTAATGGAAACAGAGAATTTCCCGATCAGTTGTGATTTACTAGCAAATGTCTGTTATCAATCGTGCGCAAACGGTTGCTTCAGACTTCGGAACGGCCCGGACAGTGGCCTCCCGCTGGATGTATGGGGAAAGAATAAGGTCAATGGTTCAGTGCTTTTTCCCACTATATAAACAACCTGACGCGCTTGAAGTTTTAACGGTGCGCTAAAAGTCGTCACTGGGAAGGTCGCCAACTGACCGTGCAGTCAGTTCAGTGTGTATTGTGCTGTGCCGTTTAGAGTGTCCAACTGTCGGAGTGAGGCTCAGGTTGCAATAATTATTTCTCAATGTTGAATTCTTGTAGCGCTCTCTCCACCTCTAAGCTGGGATCCAATCTGCTCCCTACTTTATTTATGTTTTCTCTTTTTTCATTCCCACAATATGAAACTGCGCACTCTCACGCTTGCGGACTTCCATTTTTTGGAAGGTAGAAAAGAAGGAAGATAAGTACAGCAAAAGTCGCTATAATCCTAAAATTGCTCTAATCCAGCGTATGTCCCGCCGCTGCAACACGTTCCTGATGTTAAGCACAGAGAAGAGTTCGTCAAAGTCGACGGCCAAACTGTTGGAGAGGCCGAATAGCCTGACGTCAAGACGCGGGTTTCTTTGGACTTGTTTAGTCTGCAAGAAAGGCTGCATGTTAGGAATGTCAAACGTTTATTTTTTGCATGGACAATTGAGAGTGGAAGCGATGACAGTTTCTGTCCTGTAGCGAAATAAAAAAATCACAGAGAAGCATAAGCCGCAAAAAAATGCCTGAGTTGTCGTTAATAAGGAAAAACTTTACGTACGTTACGGCATAAAAGGAACATAGAATTTTATATTGCGCTGTATAGACAAATCAATCTTAAAAATGATCAGAATTTCCGAAAATGCGAGTGACATACACAGTATTTACAGCTCACTTAAGAAGTACGCAACCCACGCAAATAACTGAACAAAAAATTGCGAGCTAATGAAACAAAAATATTTTTTGATTTACATTGCATTTCAATTTCCAGCAAGGAGATTGGTAATGGGTTAAATGTCCACTGTTCAAGTTAACGTTTGGAAATTTTTTCGGTTTATCTATTTTACTTTCCTGTTTATTACCGGTGAAGGTTTGTCTGATTGCAGCAACAAACTTTAACTCGTTTTCGTGGATTGTAATGTCCTGCTGCTTATGTAGAATTGCAGCTCGGTGAAAAGGAGTTAAAACTGATTAAATGCATGCATTTCAACCAAGCAGTTTTTCAGTAAAATATTTTAGTCACGTTGACAGCGGTGGAATGCTGCAGTGCAAGAATGTAAATGACATGTAAATTAGTTGTCTGGTATCATTCCTCCTATCAAAATGTCAGATTCTCTTGTTTTGTTAAACGTTCGAAGTAAGACAGACATTAAAGGACTTTGATCAAGGTTTTTATTCACAAAATGTCTTCTCTATGCAAGTTACCTTTTGGATCATATTAACTAATTCAATATGAAATTACTCCGAAACGCGAAAAAAAATTTACGTTTGCAACGTTAGCTATCAATAAGATTATTTTTGACAAAAATTGAAAATGCATACTTATGCGAGGTATCCACTTGTTTTATGCTTTTTTATAATTAATTCATTCCTACATTTGGCAGCTTGACCCGTTGATGTACCTTCCTGACAAATGTAGATGTATTTTCTGCATAAAAACATTTAAGCCAGACGTTTGCTACCTAATTCTGCAAAAAGTCTCATTTTGCGATTAAGAATTCACGTTGGCAAATAAATGGTTTCGACAACTCATCATCAGGCCAGTACAATGCAAGGACAAAAATGGTCAGTTATAGATGGTTTAGTTATTAAATGGTTGGTATTTGCATGACGGTTTATAATTTCTCTGTTCCACCTCGGAAGTACTTTACTGGCAGATAGTAAATCAAACTGCATGTTTCAACTCAATGCTCTAAAGGAGCAAGTGGATTAATTAGCTAGATTTGTGGTTGCAATAAAGTCTTCCCCACAAATACAGGGTGTCCCAAAAATGTAAACCCTTTTTCAAAAATTGTAAACTTGTTGTTTATTATAATATTATTATTTTAAAAACGAAAACATATTTAAATCTGCCAGTTTACTGTTTTCACTGCACTTTTACTCTAAAACAGTGACTTTATTGAGAAAAATCATTGAACATGAATGCACCTAGACACGAAGGAAAATATCTCATGGTGTGTACTTTTCCATTGCATCGCGTTGATAGCAGTTTCGTGAATAAAATTAACATCAGTTTGAGAAATTTAAGCGAAAAGGGCAATAAAATGATACTGGTTAATATTTATGCTTGATATAATAGCAAAATTATGATAAACAGCAATTTTAAAATAATGTAAAACGTGTATGCATGTTTTAAGACACACTTTAGTTTGTTTGGACATTGCACTAGCGGTTTTATAGTATGTTAAAAGTACCGATCTTGAAAACGCACTTTCACACTGACAAAAGAAGGTCCGAACGCACAGTTTTTTTTAATTTAACCGTGAGAAAATTGCATAAATTGTTACATGCGAATGGTTTGCACCCTTCCACATGTGTTGATGTTTTGACTGAAACTGCGTAGAAACATTTCAATTATCTGTATAGGGATAGGTGTTTAACCGAAAAGGAAGTTTTTATGTCACGCCAGTTATAACAAATGAGCGCAAACCACGCATTGGCATAAATAAAGTATGATGAGTAGAGTAATCTCATGCGCCAGGCAGTTAGGTCAATATTTACCTAATAATTTCCGCAATATATAACATGAAAATTCTAGTTTAGGTAGTGAACCTCATATACTCCTAGTTTCAGCAATTCTTTCTATGCAAACGGTGGTTCAAGAGGTGTTGTGGGTAGCGAAGTATGATAGACAGAGGATTTTGTATGCGCATTTGATTATATATTAAATAGAAATGTTGCTTATTTTGTATCTGTTGATTGTTCAGATCAGTATTATTGGTACACATATTGCGGAAAGAAACTTAATTATGAAAAAAACAGAGAATCATAAAAATCCTGATTAATTAGGAATGGTAAGTGGGAAGTTGTATACCAAAATTTATTCTAAGTTGGTTTGCCAGATTTGCTTAATTTCAGTTAATCCAAGTCTGCAAAATTCTAGGCGTTTATGGGGATTTGAACCCGCGCATCAGAGAAAGCCTTTGCCGGAGGCTAATGCGCTACCGCTTAGCTGCAAATGCCCGCTTCACACCATGAATTTTATCACACTTGGATCGATAATACCCGCTCAACTTTTTGCTCATATGGAATCCAACAATGCGGGAGCAAGTTGACTGCCCAATCAGGATTTCCTAAGCAATCATCTGTAATCCACCAGAATGCCTACTAGGCTGACTTAATTATTATTATGATTGCTTAAGAAATCCTGCATGGGCAGTCAACTTGGTCCCGTATTGGTTGATTCCATATGAGCGAAAAGTTGAGCGGGTAATATCGATCCAAGTGTGATTAAACTCATGGCGTGAAGCGGGCGTTTTTAGCTTAGCGGTAGAGCATAAGCCTTCGGCAAAGGCTTTCTCTGATGCACGTGTTCAAATACAGCCAAACGCCTAGAGTTTTTCACATTTGGGTCAACTTCAAAATTATACGTTGTCAAAATTACCGTTCTGGAGATAGATTAGAATAATCCCGGCTGTAAACCAACACGCACAGAGCAACTTCATCCCAACGGCCGCGGGAACCGAATTCAACTACATTTTTCAATATTACACTTACTTATCCGAATTTCCTCCTCTGCCTTTCCTATTTATCTACGTCCAAAACCTCTATAGGCACCGTTTTGTTGGATAATGAGTAAATGAGGTGCACTATATAAACTATATTTGCTAAATTAATATCTGGGGTCAGCATCAAAACGCATCTGCAGCATGCATCAGAGGATAATGCATATAATACGTTGTTATCCTTGGATGTACTTTTCTTTACCTGTTTATGCTTTCACCTCAACGGCCAAGAATGTATGTCCATGCGACCGGAAGGCGTGCTTACCAATTGGCTTAAAGACCAACTGCTGCATGGGGTTAGAAAAGCCTTCAGGCGAAGATTTTGCGCACTTTGGTTTCATTTAGCCGGGGGGCGATTTTCGAGGCCATGCGTGAATTTTTGCACTCATGCATTCTACAACTTGTAATTAGTAACAAAATGCTTTGGAAAAACTTCGAAGGGACACTTCAGTCGCTCTTTGACGAAGTGTGTAGAAGAACATCAAAGTGCTGTAAAATTTGCGAAAACACGCTACAGGCCAACTGCAGTTTGGTCACATTTGATAAAGATCTCGTGGTTTGATCACATGTGCCGAGAACTTGGCTCACGTAGTGGTAAAAAATATCTTGAAATCTATTTGAGTTCATTTAAACGTGAATTTTGGAGGACTATGAGGTATGATCGGCTCGTTTAGTTAGTAGCAAGCGAATCAATCATTTGTTATGAACCAGAACAGGAAAAAACTATCGTAGGAAATTGTGTCCAAAAATGCACTTTTCTCAAATTTTCCTTGTACCAAGTATTGCAGCCTCAGTCTGATTTGGATGGCCCATAAGAGTTTGAGTCAATGCTACTCCACGAGCACCTAATGTTTAGCCAACCATGTTTAATTTATTCATTAGAGTTATTGCATCCAAGACTTCTTAGGAAAAATCCAAATACATAATGCAAATGCGTTTGATTGCCAAAATAACGGGCGAAAGCTTGATGCAAATCACGTAAGGCATAAGAGCTTTAAAAGGCCAATGAGTATTTTATTTTTATCTCTTCGTTAAATCTAAAAAACTTTGTAGAGTAAAAGGGTACCGCAGGCTCGCGATAAGTTGACTTTTGAGAAAATTATAAGGCAAAGCTTCTTATATGCGTTAGCCACGTGCTTCATGTTTGACAAATAAAAGTGACTCTCAACATTCAGAGGTTTGACCCATTGAAGCAGCTTTCCGGAGGGTGCCGATGTTTTTTTCTATTATCGAAAAATTATAGAGTTCCATATTTCACTTGAACCATTTCTGTCATATTTCCTTCTTGCTACATTACACAGCTTAAGAAATACACCTGATATAATCAATATTAAAAATCATGTACTGTTTCAGCGGAAAATTGTTTGTCTTGTCCGCTGCGGAAGTATTTTTCTAGCAGAAACTGCCCCAACCTAAATTGAATTTAACATATAAGCTTTTTACTACGGCCATTAAACAATTTAAAGCATTTTCCCCGGTAATAATTTGAAGCAAGACAAAATAGCAGAAGTTATTCGCGCGAATAACTTTCGAGAGCGCTTTTCAGCTGCTTCCTCTCCGTGAATGAACAACGAAATATTAAGAGAACACATCAATTTGAATTTACACAAAAAACATCCTGAAACCTAGAGTTACGAATATTCCAAGACTAAATTGTCAGCCAAAAACGCATAAGAAAGGCGTACCTCTACGGCATATTCTGTTCATGACAAATTCTCCTCAACACAAGCTGGCATAGTGGCTTATCAACGAATTAAAGCCAATTCGGCAAGGATTCGCTACGTATGCTTCAAAGGATGTTTTTCAATTTTTCGAAGATATCCAGCTCCAAAATATTGCAAAAAAATTTATGTTTTCTCTAGATGTTGAGTCATTATTTACAAATGTACCCTTGGAGAAAACAATTGAGGTCATATGCAAGCATGTATCAGAAACTTGACTGCCACCTGATATACTAAGGGACTTGCTAACGATTTGTACGAAGAACGTACAACTTCTCTTCAATTGAGTTATGTATAGACAAATTGATGGAGTAGCTATTGGGAGCCCACTTGGGCCTACCTTTGCAGACATCTTCGTGGGTCACTTAGAAGAAAAGGTTTCGTCGGCACTTAATAAAACAACAATATATAGACGATATGTGGATGACATTTTCGCTATTTTTGATACCAAAAAAGATGCTGAAAATCTTCTAACTTTGATGAATACATTGCATCAAAAGATTTAGTTCACGATAGAAATGGAGCAAAACAACCGATTATCTTTCCTTGACGTCCTCCTTTTCAGAGTAGATGATGGATCAATAAGGCGCACCGTTTTCCACAAGACTACATGGAAGGGCCAATACCTTTCTTTTTACTAGTTTTTTGCCTATACAGTGGAAACGAAATTTGGTGCTTTACCTTTTCCGGAGAGCCAGGAACATCTGCTCCAGCGAGACCCTACTAACAGAGTTTGCCTACATAAAAGAGGCTTTACTCAAGCGTGGCTACCCCTTGCGTTTCATCTAAAAATACAGTTGCCCTTTACGGCCAAAATCTACGTACCAGTCGGTTCCGAGAAAGCCCGTTTTTATATCCTTACCATTTAAAGGAGACAACATCGTGAATACAATCAAGCGAAGACTATGGTGTTATATTCAAAGAACTTACTATGCAGCCGAACTTGTTTTCCTCACTCCATAAAAAAGGCTCCCAATTACCTGGCCAAAGGATGCCTTGCCTTTGCACGCCAACTCAAACTGTGTATACGAATTTACCTGCACTTGCGGATGCAAGTATATTGGCCGTACGCAAAGGCAATTGGCAACCAGGGCTGCTGAGCATTAGCCTACTTGGTTTTTAAAACAGGAGAACAAAGTACCACGTTCATCTATTACAAAACACCTACTAGACAATGGTCATTCGGTTGACACAAACACATCTTTCCGCGTTCTTGTTCGAGCACGAACAAACAGGACTTTACGCTACATGGAAGCATCCTACATACGGCGGTAGAAACCCGAGCTATGGAAGCAACTAGATCATGTAGTCAATCTTCAACTGCCATGGTAATACATACCAAACCTTTATTTTGGTAAATTTCCTCCCCCCATTTCTTCGGTCCCAAGTTTAACAGTTGACATAACTTTTGGCCACTTGCCACGTCGATACGACCTTGCTTTTATCGATTTTGTGTAAATTCAAATTGATGTGTTCTCTTAATATTTCGTTGTTCATGCACAGAGCGGAAGCAGCTGAAAAGCGCTCTCGAAATTTATTCGTGCGAATAAATTCTGCTATTCTGCCACTTAACAATTGTGTTATTTTCTGCTAGTGATATCTCGCTTGCTTCTTCCGAGCAGATATGTGCGTCATAATTCAGGAAAACTTTTCTGACTTGAAGTTAATTAGCGGACCTGAGATCGCACTGATTCAAAAGCAATTAGACTTAAAAGGATTAAGTATTTTTCTTTCGTTAAAAAATCAAATTAAGCGAACAATCCTTTTTTAAGATATATTAATTTAAAAAAAAACTTCCGCAGGCGATATGAGGAATATTTTCTTTTCTTATTTTCTATGACAGTATCCTTCTTTCAAGATTAATTTTCAGATAAGTATGACAGTGAAATGTTACATTTCTTGTGTAAACAAGCGGTACGTTGATCAGGGCATTAGCGTGTCTGTGAAGTTGGCAAATGTGATTCAAATATCACCGGATCTTGGTGTGTTAGGCGAGGGAATGTGCGATATATTTTTCGCAAGCCTTCTTCAAAACCGTATAATTCATGCACACGTCAATCTCTCTGCTGCCGCTTCACTGGTTACGATATGAATGGGCCTGGGCGCTATAACTGTTCGTTTGGATCTTTTTTTCCACCGCGCGCACGTTGGGGAGTGGGAAAATAGTGGAGTAGATGCAACGCAATCACACAGTGTACCTCGTTGACGCCGACGGTTGAGCTCTCAGAGAAAGAAGTAATTGGTAATGTTGTCTGCTTAAAGCAGTTTGCTTCAGTCAAGGACAGTGAAAATTGATCCGGTGCTCGAAAAGTCTTCTGCCTTACAGTGAAAATTGTTAAAACGTTACATTTTTCCATCGCAGATCATTGTTGTTTTATTTACAACTACAGAAGTCGCCACAGACCATGTAATTTTCATTACTTTCTGTATGTTAGATCATTACTCGAATACCCATGTGAATGCATTTAGGAAGATAAAGCAATAATAGTGAACTGCATCAGGCATATTAAGTACTTAAAAGAAATATAGGAATATTTGAGCGTTTGTAAAGAAAACTAAATTTTTTTGATAATCCCGTAGTTTTGGAGACGTAAAAAAGAGCTTTAATTAGAACAATAAACTTATATATTGTGTCAAATTGAAAACCTGAAGCAACCACATTCTATATAAAGAAAGAACTTTTCTTTGGTCAAGATATTCTGTAAACTTTACTCTTACTGGATAAGTATTGATTGAATGTCACTAACAAAAGTGTGTCATAATTTTTCTTAATTTTTCTGTCTTCTTTGATAAATTTATAAATTGTGCATTTGTTCGACGTTTACACAAAAGCCTTTTAAATAAGATAGATATAAAGAGCATTAACGGAAATAAAATGTTTTTCGATATAGGTTTTAATGAATATGCCAACGTTTTTGATATACAGAAATGCCTCAAAAGAGCAAAACACATTGTCGAGTGAAAATATTATTCACACTGCAGTTGTGAAACTACTATTCCTAAGATTTACAAAAAAAATTTTCGCAAATAGTTACCTCTTAAACATTGCTTTGATAAGATATTTGGCTGACGAGCTTATGCATATATTACCATTTCCAATGTAATTTCACAATGAAATCGGATACTTTTGAAAGTTTCTTTAAGTTTACTGAAGATCAACGATTAAATTTGACTGGATAGTTTCATTGGTGCTTTCAAACAAATACTCTTCTGTTATTGCATTTTGTGCAAAAAGACTTCAGATAATAGCCAAACATAATTTTTAAAATAAAAACACTCAATTTTACTGCAAGCAAATTTGGTTCCTTTTAACTTGACTTCACTTAAATCTGAACAACTTTGGATAACCATTTCCAGTTCTGGAAGGGATATTGTCTTTACATATTTTACGTATTCTGCAGTTCCTTCCCAGCATTATCAACCTTAAGGGGTAGTTTGGTACTCTTTTTTGTAATAGCAGAAAAAATTCCTTCCATATGAGACAACTCCCAATTTCCCCAAATCTAATGACCATACCTCTTAATAAACCTATCTTAAATTATGATTTAACTAAGCAAAAGGCTTTTGCAGCATCTAATAAACTGAATGAATTCAAAGAGTGTTGCTAAAAATATGCTAAAGAGCCAAATCTTATTTCGTTATGAACGTTGGATGCTCATTGGCACTTACTATACACGGAAATAGAACGTGAAGTCACGAAGAGGTAAAGCTAGAAGATAATATGCGCTGCAGACTTTTGTTCGTTTGCTAAGCACTAGCATTTGCAATGGTCTAGGAAAGAGTAATTTTTAATGTTAATGTGCTTATCGTTGGACGTAAAAATGAACGAATTATGTTTCCACAAAGTCATATTTAACTTGCAGTTAGATTTTTAAAAAAAAGAATTTTTCATTTATGTTGACCACTCCATAATATAAGCCGACTTTTAAAGTACTGCTAGACTTTTATTTGAACTTCGCAGAACTAGCGCGCTGCTTGATAACATGGGAGGCTGATTGTTCCCTGGAGACAACGGAAAATTTTCTTTCATAATACGATAAATCTCCGCACGTACAGCAGACACAAATGTGGCTTTTGCAGGCCTCACAAACATTATGCGGGAGATACAGAAAATAATGGCCTTTCGTGGACAGGAATTTAATATAACGATGTAGGAAAAGTACGCAACGATAGAAAAACCGACATAATGAACGCATAACGAGGGGAAAAATCGGAAGTATTACAATGAAAAAAGTAACTATATCAACGGTATAGGGGTGGTACGGAAGCTATGGTAATTCGGTACGGGAAGCGAAGAATATGCAGTAGACTTACACGTAGCGGTTACTCTCACGTAGAATCTGAAAGTCAAAAAAGTGGTGGAGATCAGTAAAAACAAAAACCGATTTAAGTTTCTCGGATTGACTCGTTATATCTTATTTTCGTTGTCTTCGATGCAACCACAATTAAAATAATTCTGATTTGCAAACGTTCAAATAAGCAAACACCTAGCTGAGGCTTTACCCACTTTTAGTGACAGCATTCAATGGACTTTAGCCTCTTTCTTGAACTCTTTACATTAGAGGCGAGCATGCAATACACGAATACGACTACTTGGCGCACGAAAACTCTTAGCAACGAACTCATGCACATCCAAAAAGATGTTTAATCAACGCACTTACGAAATGACCTTACATTTTATTACTGCGCGGGTTTTTTACGCCCTCAAGCGAAAAAGGTCACACTGTGGTTGATAAGTAAGCCTTTAACACTGATCAACTTAGGGCGGTGTATGACCATCCTGAGCACAATAGCATTATTTTCATGCCTAAAGAAATTAATATAAGAGTTCATTTTTCCTTTGTTATTATTTGAAAATCATCAACAATTTTTAACTAGTTTCTGCTCATCTAAGGAGCACTCGAAGAATGCTTAGTATCGAATATTTTCTTCACAATTAGCTTTCGGGTAACATAACAAGTAAACTTTGTTCAGCTTATATTTTACTCTGGAGGCACTAAGGGCCTGTGCGTATGTTCATCATCATTGCGCCGCTTCATCATCTTTGCAATGTTCATTAGAGCATAGTCGACCTTATTCTTCGTAATTAAGGAGGATTTTGCATATTAACTCCATTTATATTGCTGTCTTCACACATATGTTAGCTTGCATATTTCCATTTTTTGAACTTTTCAGCATTGAAATAAATATCACAAAAGAGCGCAAGGTGCATGAACCTGCACTGCTTTAACGCGCGTTCCTTAAATACGGAAATCATTGATTATTTGCAAAGGTTTTGTTTAATTATCTGTATAAAATTCGAAGGAGCAGGTGCTGTTGTATTTTTTCAAAATACCTACGCCATTCTTCTTCATACACCTAAGTAGTATATCCCTTTTCAGTTTAGGCGGAATAAATCCCACAACTTTGCAAACGGTTTTAGTAAATCTTGTTCACTTTAAACATGCTATATAACTGGCAATACATGTCCTTATATCACAGAGTAAAGACTAGTTAATGACAGGTTGCAGATACCCCAGCCAGATCCAAAATTGCAGGAATTTAGCCGTGACAACTGCCACGTCCATCATGCGCGTAAATTTATTTTTCCAGGTGCACAGCTTTCACCTCACATTAGACCTGATCTCATTCATACAGTATCGGACGCGTCGGAAACTAAATCTCAGCACCACATATCTACATGCCACACGTAATATTTTGCCCAAAAATATATCAAGTTTTAAGAAAACGCTTTTGAAAAAGTAAACACAAAAACCTCAAAGACGCGTTTTTAATGCTTGCAATCCTTTAATGACGTTTTTCCGGACTGCGTACTCAGATTACAATAGAACGAAAATTATTGGTCATTCATCAGTTAACATAATATGTATGAATGCGTTGTAAATCTCGAACTAAAAATGCGCTAAAAATTGTCAGCATGCTGCAGAGTACGACCAACTGAATGCTATTCACTATGCTGAGCAATGTTTAAGACGATTTAATGTGCACCGGAGAAATTTGTGCAGGCCGTGCACATATCATGGTCAATCATAAATTTGCTTAGCAATGGAATGACATTTTGTGAGTTGTACTTCACTCTCACTTCAGCTATACTGACCATTAAACCCCTAACCAACATTTCAGTGATTGCATCAAATAAGTAGCACATATTTTGCAGTTTCTAGTTGAAGAGAGTAATAAACCTTAATCGCACGTCAACGTTTATGATATTGGTATGAACAACTGTCAATCTGATGATAATTTTTCCAAAAAAATATTCGCGTTCAAAATGACGATGTTTTTTATCTGAATTTATTTAAACGTAAGATCCTTGTTTAGTGCGAACCAAGGCAACCAAGTCAAACTGAGAAACAAAAGTGCAAGTTAAATCTGAAATCGTTATATAAAGCAGAACCCTCTAGAAAAAAAATCAGATGTAAAAAGCTGCTGCTTGCTGTAGTGTTGAAATGCCGCTGGGCCACAGTACGTGAAGTAACGCCCAAACAACAGGCAAATGGCGTATGTTTCCGTTTTGCCATGATAAATTGCTTCCACATGGCACGTTGTGGCTTCAATGGAGTTAAACCTAGCAGTATAAAACCATGGTAAATTAAAAAACTCGAAACCTAATTTGCTTAGCCTTAGCACAGCTGACCATCGCAATTTCCTCGACCTGATGATCTTCTTAATTGTCTTTTAAGTTTCGGGGCTTTAAACACGTTAATTTCTGAAATAAAATCAAAATTAAGCGAAAAATAACAGATTCAAACCGAAAAATCTAAACGATGTTACAGTTTTTAGTAACTGCGCCCTGTTTGACTCTTGAAGGAAACACCGAGGTGTGCTATAATGGAGAATCTTTACGTGGTTTTAGCTATTTTGCCAATTTTACATTGGAATAAATACTGTTTTTGCGGTTTTTCTCCCTTTATTAGGTGTTATTAAGTTAATCGTTGCATTGAATCTGATGAATCCTACCCTTTTGTGATGCATTATGCAAATTTTGTACAGAACGTCCGTGTCTGTGTTTTATGAATCCTGCGCACCATGCAACTTCATATTTTTATGGAAGTAAAATATAAACTGTTATAATTGCTGCATTTCTAGTGTAAATATCAGGCCTATTTATAGTCTCAAAGGTGTACGTTGTGAACGGAGGTTACGTAAAGAAAGTATGTATAAACACCAGAGGTTGATTTTACAAAACCACTGGTAAAATAAAAGCTTTTTTGGAAAATTTATGCAATTCATATCCAGTTAAAACCGCACTAACTTCAACAACCAAATGTTAAAAATAATGTATATTTTCCCTTTTGTCACAATGGGTAAGATTTTAATATATTAATATCTTCTGTATAGATAGTTATAGTTAACAAGGCTTTCAAAGCCGCCAATGAACTTTGAATTAGGCTTAGTGGTCACCTATAGTGTTCTCGTTTTGTGCAATCGGAACATTTTAATGATTTGTACATATCTAATACCTAGTTAAGATTTTCCTGTTACATGATTCCACTATTTTACCTGTTAGCTAAACTTACCCATTTACAAAAATAACATATGCTCACGTTCCCTTAACTCGATCCAACACCACTTAACCTATTTTGTCCAACAGGTTTTGATCATTTGCACTCTTAAAATGTGTGCAGGTTTATGGCATAAACATTGTCGATACAATTTTCATGAGGTCTAGCTAGCCTGTTACGTTTGCGGAGGACGTGAACGATTTTTTCAGTGTACGAAATAAGGTGTATGATGCAGATTTTTGTTTAGTCTTCTGTAGTTGTTGTCAAGTCAACTAGCTAACTAAGGACACAGAAAACAGAAACTCTTAAAACGTTTTTACATACAAATATCACAGTAACACATTCAATACTAGCTATGCGCAGCAAGAAATTATGACTATGGGTAAATGCATATCAGGTGGTTTTTCAAACTTGATATCTTTTCCACAGCCGTTGACTAAAAATAAAAAGTTCATTTGAAAGCATTTATTTCAACTGTGTCTGATCCACTGGAACAAACAAAAATATACCAACGTTTGCACGCAATCGAAAGCACAATTTAGTTTACGTCACTAGCATATGCATTATTAAATCAAGTACTGGTGCACCAGAACTGATTAATTATTAATTTTGTTTGATTAAGCCT
Source organism: Ligula intestinalis (assembly GCA_036362985.1). NCBI lineage: Eukaryota > Metazoa > Platyhelminthes > Cestoda > Diphyllobothriidea > Diphyllobothriidae > Ligula > Ligula intestinalis. Next base: position 18,970,690 of record JAYGXS010000009.1, on the reverse strand, counting down.
AACTTCGTACTGTCAGAAAACGCGTATAGCCAGATTTGCCCACATTGTCGCCCTCTTTATTAAACTGTGCGTGCTTAATCAGTGAGCTCTTCTTACATACTCAGAGACTCGGGGATAAACCTGTTTGCAGTTTTCGCCTCAAAATGGAACTTTTTTTCCAATTTAAGAAACCTTAATGCACCAACGTCAAGGAAAAATTCATATATGAAGTTTCTAGCTACTAAGAACCCTCTGGTGGTTTTTAATTATGCATTTCGTGCAGTCATGAAGGCTGAAAATTTATTTCAATCAAGTGACGTAAAATTCTATAACTTTTCGAGAAAAAGTCCGTCGACACTGGTAAAGATCTGTTAGCTTTGCGTATTTATGTTTGTCACATGGCGCACATATGCACTAGTCAACTTGAGCATTTTTTCGTGATATTCCCTGTTGAATGGTGATTTTCTTCCCTTTCAAAATGTTGGTCAAATCGACTGTAATCGGGAAGTGTTTGCTGTTGGGCGTTTTATTCTGATTTTTGTGCTTGAAATACCTTGACAAGCAAATATGCTAGAAAAGGAAACGGCCTTTATATGACATTTAATATGTGTGTCCTGATTAATTCCTTGACGGTGCTGGATGTTCAGCATAACCTTTTGTACTTGAAAGCACGAAGTTACCAAAATTCCCGATAGTGTCCTAGAACTTCTACAACCTGCAAATGAAATGCTAGCCCAGGTACTGCATTCGAAAACAGATTAATTGTTTTGGATATTTAGCTTCATTCACCACTGACAACGCGTTAGAGCAAACATCTCGAACATCAATGTTATAGGTGGACTGAACTGATTGACCTTGAAAGTATTATTTCGTTCCCTTTGTCATTAGGCAAGTGTTTACTAGCATTTAAAATAGCCAGAGTTATCATTTGTGACATGCAGGCTCAAATATCTCTTATCGTTGTTATGAATCCCAACGCTCTTAGGTCTTATGTCCGCCAAATTTGTGTAAAAAGGTCGAGGAAGGAATACTTAAATATTGATCAGTGTAAGATCATAAAGTTTGGCACCAATTTAGCAATGACATTTTTTGATAATACCGAGCTGGCACCAATCACCGACTCGTCAGGACCTTATTGTTTCATTGCATTGAGGGCACTTTGCTCAAATCATCCTCAGACTTCTTAGACTGCACGATCTGCATCCCTGTAAATTCCCGTCAAATTACTCGTGGAACCTGATCGCGTAGACAACTGCAAAACAAGCCCCAACAGCTAATGCCCTTTTTTGAATCATTAAGCACACTAGTTTTTATTGCTTGATTTTATGAGATAGAAAAAAGCCTCTATTTCAACAACCAATTAACCAAGTATAACTTTCCTCAAAGGATGCAGTGTTACATATTCAACGAACACGCTTTATTCACTGCCAAATACGAGATTTTTGTTAACAGCCTGCTAGTGACAGTATCATTGACTAATTTCCAGAAATACTCCTGACTTTTGTGTTTATTTTCAACTCCATTCAAACAACAACTTTACATAGAAGGTACGCAGGCATATTAATTGGAATGAAATGTTAGTCTAACAGAACAGCGCAAACGTCATAGGAAAGACGATTGCGTTAAACTTGAGAAAAACATTGCAGCCCCCTTTGGTACACTTGCAGATGAAAATCGCATGTTTTATATATCCTTTTTTCATGCATAATATACCTATAAAGCACTAATTTCTAGTTAGAAATGCATCATAGATGAGGAAAGGATGAGTTAACTTGAATAATACTTTTCTTGCCATCGACCGTACTTTTGTGATTTTTTCCGGAATAATTGATTATGCGCAAATATTTGAGGTCCAGTCATAATATTGCTTTCATCATCTCCAGAAAAGGAACTTGAAGAAGATGGGGAAATTATTGAAACCAAGTTGAATTTAGGGTGACGTTTCGAAAACATGCTTGCTTACATCATCAGAGCGTAGTTTCTCTTCTCCTGTGGACGTCGATAGAGTGTGTCTTACCGCTATCCGTTCGTTACAGCCCTCAATGATGCACGCGCGTCGATCAGTTGTACCGATTTTTTTCTGGTAGCTATTTGAATTGTCCTTGCAATCGCGCGTGCCTCCATGAGGTTTGTAGCATCCTTTGCAGGCCTCCTGAGTATTTCAACCTTTTTTCGCTCGTGGCTGCCGGCTGTCAGTCCTGCCTATCGTTCTTCGCCTGTGCTAGTGCTGCCATCGAACAATTCAAAGAGCCACCAACAATCGGCCGGTAAAACCGGTCAACGCGCATGCATCAGTCATGGCTACAACATACAGCTAGCGGTAAGACACACTCCCTCGACGCCCGCAAGAGAGCAGACACTATGGTCTGACGGTGAAAGCGAGAATTTTTCGTAACGTTAGCCTAAATTCAATTAAGTCTCTGGAATTTCCCCATCTTCTTCTTCCTCTTCCGGACATGATAAAAACAATAAATAATGATAACCATTTTAATCCGAAGGCAGTAACCAAATAATGACCCAAAACAATAGGTTTGAACTGGACGCATTGTATGTTAGCCGCCAGCTGCCAGTGGCATGTCGGCCATCGGGATGCTGGCGTGCCCAAGCTTTACACTCCGGGTCCAGTAGGTGACCTTAGATTAGTGTTCAGCGTGCTATCTTTCCAAGCTACTGAACCGGTGCCTTGACTGATAAGTTCTGCAATGTGCGCAATTACCAGGCCGGGATACCTAGGATTTTATGTTAATTGCCCTGGAAACGATGCCGAAAGTTATTGGGATTTATCGTGCAGAGACTATAGACTGCTCATTAGGAGACAGTACTGTGCGTTGTGCATTATACCTTCTTTTAAAAACTCCGGCCTGGCAGCCGACAAACTGCCCCGAAAATGCAAAGTTAACAACAATGTCTGTAAGCCGTAAATTCAATTGATCAACCGCTTACTGTACACGCAAAAATAATATCTCGTCCTAAATATCCTGTCAACCTTTATTAATAAATTAGTCCTCTTCTAGATAACTGAGCTTTATACACACACGACAAGCCCATAAAGGTGAGGAGACCTCGTCTAGGTAAATCGAAACAGAGGTTTTTAAAAACGACAGAAGTTAATTGGATTTACTGTTTTTCTATTCAATTTTTTGTTTCACGAACAACGTCGCAGCATGCCTCTAAAATCATGAGGATGTTTGGGGTATATTGATTTGGGATTAAGTGGACCATTTACAGATCAGGCTACAGCTGACGTTTCGTCTACTAGGATTCCGACACGTACCCATTTTGCGCAGTCACGGCATGTTAAGTGAAATATCGTGCAGATATCTTTCTGGGTTGTGTTCGAAAATTAGGCCTGGTGAACTATTTAACGCAAAAAACAAAGCGCATACAGAACTGCCTTTTTTTATAACTTTAATAAACCTACAAATGTACACGTTCGTGAACCAGATTATATAAGAAGTGAATGTCACATAACGATTTCATAAGTAAACACATGCATTTTTCACAGGATTTTTTACAAAAAGCAGAGGGAGAATGATATGTGACAGCTAGATATCGGGGTACGCAAGTAAATTTTCACTTCCTCCGAAGAATGGGTCTTAATGCAGGCAGAATACCGTCTCAAATATACAATTTTATAATATGCTGGGCAGCTTTTTAGTTACACATGGTCCCAATTTTACAAGAAAGCTACAAATTTAAACTCAGATCTGAAACTATCAGCGATAATCGAAAGAATTGCTTAAAATTTACAAGTTTTCGCTGAGAACGTGGTGAACGAAAACTTTGCCAATTCATGAGACCTAAATCATATTTCGAAATGCAATTTTCGATTGAAAAGAATTGCAAATAATGATAGCTACTATCGTTAGTAACAACGAACCTGCAATATATTTTCTGAATATTTCGGTAATTTAAATGCTGGCTTTTCAGTGATATTTGTTGAGCATCTATAAAAGCCAACACGCATTCAAAAATGACTGCCTAGATAGCGTAAGCGCTTTAAAAAGATGTTTGATTCACCTTTAAAAGATTGAACATGTTGTTACCTGAAAAGTTCACAAAACATTTCTTTTCACGTGCTCGTTTTTTTAGAAAATGGACGTTTTTTTAACAAATAACACTATGAGTAAATGTAGGATTCATTTTGTTGAAAATGTTTAAAAGATTTTGACACTTTGTTATGACAATTTATAAGGCATTGTATCCTGTAACATATTATAGCTTTGCGAAAATTTCCATTACAATTTTTCAGAAGATAAATTAGCGAACAAAAGTTTTTTTTTGATATATTCTCGTCAGACCTTTATATTTATATGGTGTGAATAAACTATTTTGGTTGGTGGACAGATAAATTGCTCTCGTTGTCAATTTGGAGAGGGGGGGACGAAGGGGGGTGAAGGGTAGGTTGGGGGAGTTGAGATCAGAGTGTCAATGTCTAGACGGCCCGGCGTCCAGGACCGCCGATAGGGTGTGCGTGGCTGGACTTGGGACTCGGTCTTATCTGCGGGGTCCCGTTTCCGAGGCCTGTGGTCCGCTGTGTGTGGCCGTGTTACCTAGTTTCGCCCATGGCAACTGGGGCGCCGCGACGAAATTCTTTTGTGCAAATAGCAGCGGTCTGCGTAGTCTGATGGTTGCCGTCGCCAAAAGAGGCTGTCCGAGGAGTTTTGAGTAGCTTGAAGGCACCTTGTACATCACTCAAAAGGCCTCTTTGGCATCCACGCGATGGTTCGAGTCTACCAGGTGCGCTAAGATTGAACTGTTTACAACTTTAAGTTCGTCTTCCCCTAACCATGCGGGTATGTGTTCCCTTACTCTTTTGGACAAGCGCCGGCTCGTGCGACCAATATATCCTGCCCCACAGGATCAGGTTAATGAATATTTGCACATTGAGGTGGTCTAGGCTGGCAGTTTATTCCTAATCTCTGCATATAGGATAGGAGTAGTCGAGAACAATACATGGGCGTTGGCTGCTGGGAAGGTAGTTGATACGGCTTTACTCAGGCGCCTCCTTAGTAGTTCGCTTGGTCCGTCCCCTTGAAATGGGACTCTGATAAGTATTCTTTTTTTCTCCACTGTTAATACTGAGGGCTTTGGCGGCCTTTCAGCCATGTTTTTAGCGATAAATCGGCAAGGATACCCATTTTGTCGAAACACGTTTTCAACAATCTTAAGCTCCTCTTCAGTGCTATCAGTCGAGCAAATCCTCTTCGCCCTTTGCGTCAAACACCGTACTTAATTGCGTTTGAAGTTCAACGGTACGAAACTAGCGAAATTGACGTATTGCCCGGACCACGTCTTCTTCCGAAATACCCTACGTTGAATGCTCCCATCGGCTCTTTTACTCAGTAGCACATCAAGGAATGGAAGCGATCCAGATTGTTCTTCTTCTAGGGTAAATTTTATCGATTTGTGCGCCCGATTTACTGTATGCATTAGCGTTGATAAGTTGGTTTGATCTGATGCAACTGCAAATATGTCGTCTACGTACCGTTTATAGTACGTTAGATTATTTATCTGGTGGCTGAGTTGCGTAGCTTCTAGATTGCCCATGAAAATATTTGCTAGAAGTAGACCCAGGGTCGAGCCCATAGCTACTCCGTACAATTGTCTGTACAGGTTATTGTCAAATAGGAACTGTACATTCAAGGTGCATTTTAGCAATAATTCCTTCAGTGCAGTACTTTTGGATGTGAAGAAAAAAGATAAAGCCAGAAAGACCATGCCACAAAGCTTGGTCACAGTATCGTATGTAGGCCCACTCATTATTCCCTACTTCCTGCAAGCTTTCCTAAGAAAACGGTGGTTTGAGGGTGTTAAGGGTGAAAAATTAAGACACGCAGTGGAATATACTTTAATAAATGCTAAATGCATTTGTATTTTACTGTATTAAAAATTGTTTTTGATTCATAGCTGTTGATTTTCTTAATCTGCATTATCATTTAACTTATTGCAAAAAACCAATTACTAAATTGCAGTTTTCTCTTAAAAATTGAATTGGTGGTGAGCAGGTCGTCAACTTCAACTAACCTGAGGTCCAACTTACCGTTCTGCAGTAAGATTAGTATAGTCTGCAGCGCAAAGCGCCGCGCACACGTTAAATTTATATGCCGAACAACTTACGCCCAGTGGCCACGTGAAGCAACTTCGAGTACGTTTGTTGCACTTTTCACTTCTAAAAATTTCCTTCCCTGCCTTTCCTATTTTTCACTCACCAAAACGCAATAACCACCATGCTTACAGATAAAAACAGCTATGGGTATATACAGTATGGCATATCCTGCTAACAACTTTATGCCAAAATTTCATTTGGTAGTTTACCATATTCCTGGACAGGTTATTTTGATCAACTGAGTGGATTTAATAATAATTAGTGCTTTGATTTAGAAAACTGCCCTCTTAGTTAGAAATATTGGGAGAAATTGGCACTTGTTTGGCTTAATCGTGAGTAAGCGTATATTAATGAAATTTCCTATGTTATAAGGTACGAGAGTTGCAAACTTTTTACATATATATATATATATTGTGCTGTGCAAGAATTCCTTTATTAGTAATAAAAAGAGGAACAATAATCTTTTTTAGAACTGGAAATTTTTGTGCAAATTTGACGGAAGTGAAGTGAAGCTATGTTAAAGGAATCGCATTTGTTTTCAGAAACACGCAAGAATTTAAATTTTAAACATTATACTTAGACATTCTGTGAATTTTTTTGTACAAAATGCAGTAACAAAAACATTTCATCGTGTTTTGTTTAAACTTCACCGCTGACCTACCACAATAGCAAAGTTTGACTAACATGTTACCGCGAATGGAATTGAAGAAGGCCTTATTGTATATAAGTCATGTAGAAATATACTTTATTGCAAACAATACGTTCCACTCAAGCGTTATTTAGAACCAGAACGGGCAGAAGAATTATAAGTATTTCGCAAAATAGTCATATTTTTTGCCCGTTTTTTGGATTCGCATACTTATAATGGATTGTGAAATTATTTCTCGTATGCGTAAAATATTCCGTTTTAAAGAAAAAGTTCATTATTCTATCAACAGTCTAATTGAATTGCTATTAAAATTGTCAACATTTTCCAATTCCCCTATGGCATTACATTGGAAAACTTAATGTCCACAAAGTTCTTTTGTTAACTATAAAATAAAAACACTTTTTAAAGACGTAACCTATTATTGCAAGTTTTTCTTATTGATTTTAGGAATAAAAATATGTGTGGTTTCTAGCAGATAATATTTATAGTCAACAATGCGGTTTGCTGTTGCGAAGCATTCCCACACATCACCTACATGGCCAATTTCCTCGAGAATAATATCACATAGCTCAGTTTTTCGGTTAATACTGTTAAGTTATATCTTACTTTAAAGTTTTTGATGTAAACGTTGAGCAGAAGTCAACTGTTCTCGAAAGAACATTGCGAGTACCAATAGGTATCTTGAGTGTTTCAGATAACTGAACATCTCTTATAAGGAGGGGTAGTTTGCTAGAGTTTAAGAAACAACTGCACCTTATGGCAAAACATTTGCAGCCTAGGTGGGATTCAAAACCTATACCAGCAAAGGAAGGCATTACAGCAAACGCTCTAGCCGAAAAAAAGATCGGGACCCATTGGTAAACGTAGCTTTAACTATACTATATGTTTGGTGAATGTCATAAGTTGTGGTAGGCTGGGCACGTTAAACGACCCAGGTTTGGTTTATTATATGGCTCCTCGTGGAACTTGAACAGATCAGATGGCTAGGTTATTCACTGTACTAAAGCCCTCAATTGCTGTCATGGGTTTAAACCCTACCGAGACACCGATGGTTTCACAATTTGTCAAACTGCATGAATATATATATATATATATATATATTTAAGATAAAGCGCAAATATGAACTTCACTTTGTAAATCAACATGAGTAAGTTGGTTGCGTTGGCAGAAAGGTCAAAGAAGACTGGGATTCTCATTTCTCACTCATTCTCAGACCAAAGCGGTGCCCCACCCGAGACTCGAACTGGTGACCTTGTGATCCAAAGTCTTACGTTTTAATTCTTCAGCCACGATATTTCTGTCTTGCTGATTTAAATTAGCAGAAATTGACGCACGTTTACAAATGTTCAACGATCACTAACTTTCCGATTTAGGACTGCCAACGGAGCTCCAGAATGAGCACTGAAGCGAAGTGGGACGAGTGAGTTCTGTAAGCGTTTGGTCAACGTTCCTCAACGGGTGTCAGCATAATCTAATAAAAATAATCGTTGATTATAGACGCTGAAAGCACATAGATTAGCTTAACCTCAGGCCAGAGGTGTTTTTTGTTTGTATGCTGCTGCAATATGCAGCTTATTCTCAGCCTTCCCCAGAACTAAATTAATTTTCGCACTAGCAAATGCTTAAGACGTACAGTAAAATGCAAAATGCATATTTTGGGTAAAGAACGTCAGCTATTGTTAAATAATCGCGTAATTCTACAAGCTGTCAAGAAACAAGCATTTCAATGCAAATGGTAACGGTGGTACAGGATCCACGTAAAACGTAGGATTGGGTTTTTAGATCATACCTCTGTGGTGTTTTGCTAAATCATTCAGCAGTTCAATTTACGTGAATACGCGTTTGCAGGTTGAAAGTAATGAATCGCTATTTCACATCAACCGACGATCATCAGCCTAAAAAGCCGAGCACATTTTGACACAAACATAAGGCTTTTTTTCGAGCTTATTTTGGAAGTGAAAAAGAAAACGTGTAAATGCCTTCAAAACGGACTTATTTTCGAAATAAATTAAACAAGAAAAAATATTTGAAACAGTTTTTTTATAAATACAGCATCTTTAGACCCGCATTACAATTTTCCAATATCTTTATTAGGTGCAAAACCTGTACCTTTCGTACATTTTTTCTCTTTATACAACATTTCAAAATGTGCCTAGAAAATAGTCTCTTTTTCTACTGATTTTGCTGCTTGTTTTAAACGCGCTAATGACATACTAGAAATGTATGCAAAAATATCAGCAAAATCTTTGGATCTAATTATATCTCATGTTTTATCAAATTAATGAAAGATCTAAAGTATAAATCCTACAAAATAGACCTTGAGGGATTCTTTGCATATCGCTTGTAGACGCCTATTTTCCTTTGCACATAATTATTCGGTGCATGGTTGAATGGAAATGGAGTTTGGTTTAATTGGCATTTGCTAAGATGTAACTGTAGAATTCACAATGACAAATAGTGAAATCCACAAAAAAATTTCAAGTTTGGGATTTTTGAATCAAGGACATAGGTTTAGTTTTTCAAAGTAAAAAGCGTAATTAGGCTCACCGTGCTTTAGCAGAAAATATACAATCTCATTGTTTTACATTTAGCTAGCTTAAAAAAAGCTTACATAGGGGTATTAGCAATCACTTTTTAGTAAATTAGTGTTTGACATCCTCGAGCCCAGCCTTTATAGGACTTAGTCGAATTATAAGAACATTTATTAATTAAGATTCTATGCGTGGCGTTTGAAATTTTAGGAAATTTAAGCGTTTTTCTTTAATATAAAACAAGATATATTTAGCAATACCACAACGCAATGAGGTTGGGAAGGTTTTCTTTTGGTCTTTTGCTAAATTAGTCATCTTAATATGCGCTTTTAACTCCGCAGAGTCAATCTAAATTACATTTCCTACGAGTACTTCCGCAAAGTTTCTAAAAAGTGCACTAGAGCAGAAAAATCAATTATGCAAATTGTTTGATCTGGTTAATAAAACTGAAAAAGCCAACCGAATCTCGGTGAAGCAATTTTCACTCGAATGCTCACTTAGTCCCCGAAGTTGTTTTAACAGATAATTAAATTTTAAACCCGATTTGTCTGTTGAATACAACATTGAAGATTGTTTTGCTTGGCTTACATAACTGCACAATTTGGTCGTATGTGAAGCTAATCTGAAAGTCTTTAATTATATGTATCTCTTCTTAAACGTTTTTTTTTACTTTAAGCTGTTGAGTATGCACAAAAAGCCAACAGTTGAGAAACAAACTGCATCAGCAATCCATTAGAGCTATCCTTAAGATATATTTCCTATTCTGCTGGGGTTATGAATATTTAGAAAATTTTGCTGTTTAAACAACAGAAAAAAATTAGGTGCAAAACAAAATTTAATTTTAAATCGGGCCTCCATATGACTGTTTGTTCATTTAACCGCTACATGTCATCCTATAAACTCCATCTGAAGTCACGACTCGTCGATATACGCCACACACGTGACCTTCAAAATCGGTGTTCATATTTGTTAGGACTTTAGCCTGTTTACTTTTCTAACGACCCTCAAATTGATGTCCAAAGACAAAATAAAATACGACACAAGCAGCGAGCATGGCCAGACAAGGGTTCGTTTCTGACTTATTTGGACGTCTACACCTCGGAAAGGAACAGAGACTTACTACCAAAGGACATTAACCAAAAACCTAACTACGTTTTGACTGATTATTTTATTCGAGCTCATTGCATGTTATGTCACAATAGAAAAGGCTCCTAGCAATAAACATAACATGCATTAAAGATACCCGTATGTTAGGTAGAGTCCCTTTACCATTGCAATCACCAGGCTCATGTTAAACTGTAATGGAGTTTTTAATTCTTGGAGCGTAACCGTGTCTTGCATGTGATATGTACGCAAGAAAACAGAATTATCAAATGTATGCCGCACTTTGTATTTTTCCGACCATATGTAGCGACAAAATGGAAAACAATATCGAAAACGTAAACGGATAACACGGGTTTATTTTTTTTAAAAACACTGGAACACTTTTGTATATGTCATTATATGAATGTAGTGTAGTTTGCACACAAAATGATTCTTCGTACAGCTGTGATGCAATAAAACAACAGAGACCAACTTACACATTATAAAACCAAACGGATCGCATGATGAATCCTTAAAACCTTAACTAATATAATTATCAGTACCCATTACAAAGTATATACAGTCCTGCGAGTCCTGCAAGCAACGCCGTCAAAGTCGTACAAAAACCCTTGTAGCTTGCAGAGGGGTTATTTTATAGAAACACAATTGATATAACACCGGAGGAAAACTAAATCTCAAAAAGAAAGCATAGTTCAATTTATAACGTATCATTTATTAAACAAGAACTAATTATTTTTATCGAAAACTGCGAAATCGAAACAAAGGAATGTACAAAATATCAATTATTTAAGTCCTTGTGCAAGTGACACCAGGTTAGGAAAAAGAGATAAAAGTACAAAATAATTAAATCTAATAAATGTGTAACAAACTAATTTTTCGTGGATTTTCATTTAGCGTTCAAAACAGCCATAAGTCGAGACGCGAAGGAGAGAACCAAGTTGTCAGTGGTTGCTTAATTTTTACAATTATTAAGCGCAAATTCAAACTTCTTTTCCATTGATAGATATTCAGCTGGCTTCATACAGTTCCTCTTGATTGAAGAAAATATTTTTTTAATTAGATTAAGGTCAAGAGAATTGGGAGGAATAAACATTTTCCGCAGGCTGCCGGCAGAAAGGCAGGCTGTCGTCTAATATAATTCAGTTTTATTCTTTAGGGCAATGATTACCATACCTATTTTGATCGATAAACAGGGGCGTTATCTGGTAACATAATGGTGTCCATCCAGCGTTTTTTAATGTTGTTGTATCCGACAGCATCCTTTCATATGCCGACAAAAGTATGGCTGTTCATTGTTCCTTTTGTTGACCGCCACATCTATCACTCCCGCATCCAAACCATTAAGTGCCGACAGTTTTTTTGACAGTCAGCGTTGACGTTGTTTATTTTTTGTAAAGTTTTGCCCACATATTACTGTCTTCGTCGACTTCGGTGGCTTGGTTAAAAAGAGGACTTAATTGCAGAAGTAAATACTCTTCCAATATAAAAATCTACGACTAATATACTCCGTAGCCAAGACAAATGGTTCCTCAATTACTTTTTGACTTACATATGGCTTTATCGTTGCTGTCTTTGGACAAAGAGCGCTTTTGTGCATTGTTTTTGTAATTATGTACCATGAAAACATTGACAAATAGTTCCTTTGCGTAGCGCTAACAGACATATCATGGGAACGTTTTAATTTTCTACGAAAAATATTGTCATCTTGCTTTGCTCCAGACTGTTTTTGAACAGGAATTTAACGTCCGTGCACTGTCCTATAGGTAATAATTCTGAAGATTGTGGTCTTAGTAATATTAAACACATTAGCTAACGACTTACGTGGCAGCCCTTTGGCTGCCAATTTTCGTATGCGCACGAAGTCGGCGTCAGAGAGGAAATGCTTTGACATCTGAACACCCCAACGGGATACAGACAAATGAAAGAAAATCACTAGTTCCCCGTATATATTAAGCTGACGCTCATAGATATCGGTACAATTAAACAAATTTACCATACAGCTTTGAAAAACTGGCTTTCATGTCGTTAAGCTTCGCATATGAACAAATGATAACTTTTAACACTCAAATCTGTCTTTATTTCTGAAACTTAATGTTATTCATTCAAGTTGGCTTCACTTCCTTTTGATCGACTTGACACAAATTTTTCCAGTTCTAGAAGGGAATATCGTTTCACTTTCTTTTATAAAGACTGGAATTTTCACATAGAAAAATGCATATTAGTAAAAACTTTGGAAAGTTGTTCGAAATAAACTTACTCATGATTTACCGTAAATAAGTGCCTATTTTGCTCCATAACTTTAACTTAGATGAAATTTTTGCAAGCTTAAGCCCTACAAGTGATCAAAATAACCTTTCCAACTATAAACCAAATAACCGAGTTAAATTATGTCATGAAAGTTGTTCGCAATACTGCATGTTGTTTTTCTAGGCATCCTGAATGGTAGTGTAATGTTAAAAAGGGTTTTTTTTACAATTGCAAACTGTTCAAGTGACACATCATATTGCTGAGGTGCTTTTTAAACTGACACGCGAGTATAGGCTTTTCATTCACGTCGAATTTTTTTCAAATGAACGTAACTTGGCTTAGTTTACTCGTTTTATGTTGATTGCTATCACTCGTTGGTTTGTTTGAACCATGATGTTGGCGTCATTTCTGTGGTAAGCTAGAACAAACCCCTGATTTTCCACGATATCAGCAACTAAATTGTACTGCCAATCTGTAGTATTTTTAATCGGAGCCTACAATTTTTCGAGAAATGTCTTCACTGACGTAGATATCTTATTTGGTGGAAAAAGAACAATTTAGTTTCAACCAAAGTGCCTCTTGTAAATGCTCCGTGTTCTCTCAACAAGCGATCGCTAGATAAATAAGACATTCCTCTAAATAAAACACAGTAAAACCGAAGTGATCCGCGTTTGGTAGAGAGCGCTGGAAGGTGATCTCGATTCGCAACTATTTACTACGTCCTACTGCTACTATTATAATGTTTAAAACACTTCAGTATGCAGCATAAGTCGAAGGTCGTTATTTCGTTAGCCAAAGTGCTACGCAAAATGTAAAAGCCTATTTTGGTCTTCTTATGAACTGACGTATTTGACTACTGTTATTATAAAAGCCCGTCTGTTAAGGACTTTTTAATTGTATTATAGTTAGCAGTCAGCATATTTCTCTTTTGCATTTGAAAATGCATTGCTGCTGTTTGCAACGTATTTTTATGCGCTGACTTCAACCATGCGACATCAATCACTTGCATGCATAAAGTTTGACAAACCTGTTTATATCACCGCTCAGTAGTCTACACATTTCTGTTAAGCATATAATTTTACTCATTTAAACCAGCCATAGGCACTAGCTAGCCTGCGCGATGGAAGGCTAAGGCTTAACGAATAGTGAGATTTTGAGATAAGGTGACCTTTTTGTAAGATCGTTTCACCTGTTCATTTCACACTGCCGTTTCTTTTGCTGACGTCGGAGGGAATTATCATCAACTGACTAGCACAGGCTGCTGCTGGCTTGGGTTACTTAGACTCAAAATAACCCTGGTTTATCCAAACAATTCTAATGTTCGCTCAACGGATATCACGAGCGCTTTTTATTCTGTGTTCGTGGATACAGTGATCTCAATGTTTAAAATGTCCCTGCTGCAAAATGCTTCAGATGAATTGATGTCGTGCCAGCTCTTACGAAGCCTCTTTATATCACGGAGCATATCTCTTTATTTTGCGTTTCAAGGTTCCTTCTAAAAACACGCTACCCTATTTAAAACTGATAACCTGGTACTGTCAAATGGTTGATTGTATAGTACGTACACTAAATATATTGTTGTTGGTCACTCCCGGCAAAATCAGACACATCCTGTTTCTTCAGGACTGCTCAGATCTTAGCAGTCGTTGAACAATCGTTTTTCATCTAATTATCAAAAACAAATCCAAATGGTTTTAATTGCCTCTTGTTCTCTCCAATTGCGCCCTTTTCCTTCATATTAAGACACAATATACTAAAATTTGCTATTTTTACTTCGTGTATTATTTAGCTTTCTATAAAATATCTCAGCAGCTTATCCAGAGTTTAATAAACATAATCCTTTTTTCCACTCAGTTGCTTTACTGATATTAATGTAAATATACCTTTTTAGATACACGTCTTTTAGGTGCTCTCTTCTTTTGCCACCTTACGTTTCTATTTTTAGTTTGTGTAATACTAAAATGGTATTTTCAGATTGGCAAGCAATCTGTTGAGCCGTCTATGAAGAACGATTGCCTTCCAGGCACTCGCTGAGTACCATTCACTGGCCGATTAAGGTACTACCTTGTCTCACTCTGACTTGGAGCCCATTCTTGAAACCCAGCCGCAGCCACATAATGGTTAGTAGTATAGGCAAAAAGCACTGCCAATAGGGACAGAGAAAACCAGAATGATCATTTCCGGCACACTAGCCATCATTAGTTAGTCATACCCCAAGCGGTACATTACCCGAGGCTCAAACCCGCAACGCTCTAAGTATTAACTCAACTAAGCGATCGGCGAATGTCAATCAAAGGACTTCAATATCTACCGAGATAAACCAGTGAGATAATGAGCATGTGCCTGAATTATTAGAGTTTTCGACTTCTGATCAAAACGTTGCGGATCTGACCCTTGAGTGGGACAACACTCGGGATTAGATACGATTGGCTGCTGATGGCTTATTAACCAGAAATGGCTATTCCAGTCTCGGTTTCCCTTGCTAGTAATGATATATGTTGCTGGTAAACCAAGGCAGAACAGGACGTGTGACTTCAGTTTACGATTGATTAATTTTAGAACTTAAATAAAGACACCTCCAATGATCAATTTCTCTCGATCACTAACGGTACTCACTCCTTTCGCTCTGCCTTGTGTTTCTTCCTCGGACTCTGACCAATAACGTTGCCTAAAAAAGGCTACAAATTCGACCTTCAGGTCACAATTTTCGTTCTTTGGGCAAATAGATCACATGTGATGCAAAGAAGCATGACAGAAAGTCTGTAAAAGGTCATATTATCAGTGTCATTGCGCGAAATTGAGTGTTTACCTTAATTTTCTGAAAATAAAACTTTTTGCGTAACCTACAGCTGAAGTTACTTTAATAATTCACCAAAATGATATTTCTTATTTCATTTTTTAGCCAGATGAAGCTCAAGCATACTAAAAATTGACAGTTTGCGTATATATTAATGTTAAACAACCAAAAAGATGTGTTACGGAAACTGCCTCCACTATCAGCTTACTTGAAACCGTGGGACACTGGTGAGAGGATTAGTCTGTGCCGCGACACGGTATGCAAAAGAACGCAAGTGGTGAATCACCGGGGCGCTGAATGCCGTCGTAAAAGACATGCTGTGGCGACATTCGCATGAACGCGAAGTACAATTTAATGTGACCTACACCAACAGCGATGCACGTATTGAACATTTGTCAGAATTTTAAGGAAGATATTTCTTGCGAAAATAACAGTAAATTCCTGACCATCAATCCCCTGTTAATCGGAATTCTTGAGGCGATGCGCAAAGAACGACTTCAATTTCAAAAGGGCTTATACAATGACATAGTCATTTGGGGTGAGCGCCAATTAGTAGATGCAATTTGCATCAATCCATTATGGACAAATTATAAGTCGCAATAGCTTAATTGCTAATCGGTAACTGTACTTTGTATCACTCTGGGTAGGAAAATAACTTTTCATTCGGCACAAAAGATCATAAGTGGTCTCAGGAAAATGTAAGACCAGCTAGAAGACCTTATTGCAGCTTTCCTGCGTTGCTGTTTGCAAGAATTTCTGAACAATTTAAAATTGCACACCACTGTCCTGAAAATATGAAGAAAAAGACGTGCTTCGTTTACAATGACGCATATAAATCTTCATTTATCTCCAGGAAAACCTTATTCGAATATTTATATATGATGAATCATTTTGGGACACCTTGGATAGACAATTGCAGGAACCGAAATTGCCTACTTATAAATGCCGCAAATCAGGCAAACCATCATCCACGCCTACGTAAAAAGTGAAAACAGCTCAAATGCTGCGTGATCTTAACGCACTTAAGGGCACAATGTATATCGTTACTTTTAAAAGCGACAACTAACGGTAGAAAATGACTTTTGTTGGCAAGGTGATGAAACTGGCTAGACTGTATTGATGACAAACCTAAAAAAGACCAGGAATCTATCTA
>JAYGXS010000009.1:18931252-18954021 GCA_036362985.1 Ligula intestinalis | reverse complement strand
AAGCTTTCTTCCTTAAGGGCAGTCTGTAGCTTGACCATGGTGAGGACGTTTTGAAAAGACTGTTTAACAAACCTTTTCAGGGGCGTGCGTTTTGGCATTATTCCCAATCAACCATATGTACTACCAAAAGAGCAATGAATGGCTTCCAGGTATGCCTTTTTCAATCGCAATGTTACCGCTACTTGCTCCAGTTGAAAAGGACATAATTGAAATAACCATTTCATACTAACTTTGAATTCCTGTACCAGTAAAACTTGATATGGCGCTTCGTAGCATTTTTTTCTGACAAAACTACTGCGCACATAATTCGATCGCAACTGCTTTCTATGGGCTTCATTTACTTGCCTACTCGGATTGCTTTTACGATAAATTTAAAAAAACAAGTTTAAAGGCACTCGTTACTACGCTGAGACTTAAAGTATTCAGTAAGGTTTGTTATCATTGTTTGAAAAATTTCCTTGAGGCAAATTTTGAATTTCCTAATCTCAAAATATTTATTGAGAGAAGAAGGACGATTATTATTTCATGCGTTGTTTTTGGTAAAACAGGAGCCAACACAATTTACGGGAAATGAATAGTGCCTCTAACATCTTAAGTTAATTCAGGTTTTTCATACAAGACAGTCAAGCTTGCATAAGGAATAAAACGCCTTGATTTGAACTCGTTCTAGCTGCACGCTAAAGCAAACGCAACAGCTGCTCGTCTTGCGGCAATTTTCTCAGCGTTTTTGATGTTATACTCTTGCGAAGGACCTTGCGCAGGGAAATTAATTCAGTCGCACCTCCACTACTGTTTTAATATGTTTACCTCATTTTGTTTGCTGGATGTAACATAAACAGATTTTGCGAAACTCATAATTCATTTATAGCCCTGCCATGAATTCGAATGAAAGTACCCTACATCCGTTGGCTCACCCCACGTATCCGTGTTAAAAGTCCGAATGAAAACTTCTGCAGTGATCTCTTTTACCTTTGGGTCAAAAAAGAGTTCTACGAAATTCTTACTTTCTGTGGTAGCCCTTTCGATAGAGCAGATATATTTTTTTCAAATTGAGTACATTGTAGTATAGCGTTGTGTCCTTGCAAGTAGATTCAGAGCTAAAATGAAAGAAACAACACTTTTGCTAGAAGGCACAGATTTGTCGTTGACTTTTGAGCGTGTTTTCTTAATTTAATTTGTAAATGTAGACACTGAGACAGCACGCTGTATGGCGCTACGTTTAAAAAAAGGGTTAAACTATTGTTGTCCTCTTGAGGGACCTTTTCTATGTGGAAGAAGTTTCTCATAGATCTGGGCGTGCCTGTCGCTAATGAATAGTTTTTTTCTTTTGCAAGAAAAGCATCATACTGAGATAAACGATATTTACGAAACCGTTGATACCACGATACCTTACTTTTTTGGATATTTGGGAAGCAAAAATTTAAGGTTTTCAGTCACAATAAGAATATGGTCTTTGACAGATCGTACGTCTTAAACATTAGTCGGTAAAACTATTCGTTCTAAACAGAAATCTCGAGATGTATCTTTGAAAGCATGTTCAGTGGATGGTTTAATATGGTACCCTTGTGTCCTAAAAATATGAAGAAAAAGACTTGCTACGTTTACAGTGACGCAAATAAATTCATGTTTGTATTCAGGAAAAACCTCATTCGCATATGTTTATCCAATGCCATATTTTGGGACACCCTAGATCCGCAATCGCTGGAACCGAACTGGCCGTTCTTGTAAATGCCGCAACTAAGGTGCTCGTCAATTAAGTTGAAGTTACAAATGCAATCAGCAGAATCGCTGCGTGGTTTAATCATATTTTATAAGATAATATATGTCGTTAGTTTTAAAAGTAGCAGTTTACGGTAGAAAACGATTTTTCCGGCTATTTGCTGAAGATGGCTAGACGCTTTGACGACAAACTTAAAGCGACCGAAAATGCATCTGATGATAATATTTTCTATGACAGATCTAGTTCAAATAATCTCATCTGGCTTAAACTGCGAAGAGTTTAAGCTCTGTTATTATGGCAAAGGCCGTACGTTAGCTTCGAACAGGACGTCTTGAACAAACTGTATTACAAACATTATTATCGGCACGCATTCTGAAATTACTCTTGATCTACTCTATTTTACACCTCCAAAGTAAAGAGGAGCATCCAGGAAGAAGAGTGCTTTCATTGAAAAATGTATGTATATTGCTCTAGTGTTATAGGATATAAATGTCATTGCAGTCGCATAGCAAAAGTGGGTTTTGACTAACTTTGGCTTGAAAACTTCATATGGCACTTTCTGTGGATTTTCTAATGAACATAATGCATTCATAATTCTATCACAACCACTTTCCACGAGGCTCATTTAATTGTCTATTGGGGTTATTTTTTTAATTTATAAAATAAACAAAACAAGTTTTGAAGCACTAGCTGCTACGCCGAATATAGAAATATATGGTTGAGATTTAAGTTATTTTTAGATATTGCCCTTTTGGCGAATTTTATATTACATTTCCTTAAAATATTTATTGAGAACGGAAAGACAAATATTTTTTCATGCGTTGTTTTTGGTAAAACAGGAACCAACCCAATTTATGGGAAATGAATAGTGCCGCTAATGTCTTAAGATAATTCAGATTTTTGATACATGATAGTCAAGCTTGCATAAGGAACGTAAGGCCTTGATTTGAACTCGTTCTAGTTGCACGTTATAGCAAACGCAACATCTACTCGTTATACGGCAAACAACTCAGGTTCTCAGCGAGTTTATTTTATCCTTTGACGTGAGAACTTGCGTAGAGATATAAGTCCAGTCGCACCCACGCCGGCGGTCAAATATTGTTATTTCATCCTTTTTGCCGAATAAAGCCTTAACAAATTTTGCTTAACTGATATTTTATTTATAGCCCTGCCATGAATTTGAATAATAACGCCCCACCTCCATCGTCTCACGCCATGTATCGATGTGCAAATTCCCAATAAAAACGGCTGCACCGATCTCTCATACGTTAGAATTAAAAAGGGTCCTAAGAGTTGCTCAATTTATGTGATAGACCACTTGAGAGGGCAGATATATCTTTTCAACACGCGTACATTTATGTATAGCGTTGTGTCTTTGCAGATAGATTCACAGCTAAAATGAAAGAAAAATGCACTTTTGTTAAAAGTCACACAT
Organism: Ligula intestinalis; assembly: GCA_036362985.1. NCBI lineage: Eukaryota > Metazoa > Platyhelminthes > Cestoda > Diphyllobothriidea > Diphyllobothriidae > Ligula > Ligula intestinalis. The sequence goes on along the minus strand of JAYGXS010000009.1, from coordinate 18,950,866 downwards.
TTGCAATTGACAGTTGAGGTTTTTTGTTCTTATTTCATTTTAAGCTCCAGCCAGCGTTGTTCAACGCTACATTTACAAAAGGATTAAAACAATTGTTGTACTTTTAGGGGACGGTTTTATAGTGCAGGAGCTATTTCTAGCAGTGAACGTGCCTTTAGCTAATGAATAGTTTTTACGTCAAAGGAAAAAAAGGTTCACAGATGAATGACGCTTGTGAAGATGTTTACAGCATGATTCTCTAATTTGCATATTTGACAAGCAAGCATGTTGCGTGTACAGTCACAAGAAGAATATGCCTTCTCTCCGGTCGTCTGCCTGTAAAATCTGTCGCTGTATTATTTTTTCCTAAACGGATTGCTGGTGTTGCTTCCATTAAGGTGTGTTGAACGTTTCATCGACAGAAACTCTTTAGACAAACAAACATCTAGTGGCTGATTTGCAGCTTTAGAACAGCATTCGGTGGGTGCAATCTGCCGATAGTGCAAACTGTTTTCTGGCTGAACTTGTAGAGATTCCCCGTTTGCTTGCATTGGGCACAAATATATTTTGTCCACATCTGAACCCGTATAACGTGCTTCGTAGGTATAGTAGAAGTTCGGCTTTACTCATTTTTACGTAAGATACATTTTGAATATAGTATAGCAATTTCTGCAAGCAATCCTCATGACAAAATTTGGCATGGTAGTTAACCGCATATTCGTTCATATCATTTTGATCCACTGAGTGGTTTTTATCCTGAGAACGCGTTATAGTGAATAAAGTTGCAGTTTTAGTTAACTTTAGGTTATGCTAATTTGACACAGGGTAAAAAGTATTAATTTAAGTGACCTTTGGAGTAGTCTCATAATGAAGAAAGTTCTTATGCTATGAATAACGACAGAACAAACCTTTTTTAGTAATGTGCATTATGTTATGAAAGAACTCAAAAATAAGCTTTAAGAAGAGCAAAAGGGATCGTATCAAGAACCTGAAACTTTTAATGGAACCGTTCAAATGCGAGTGAGGCCAGGTTTGAGGAACAAACAAAAGTTTTACAAATTATGTTTTACTTACCTGTGAAGTTTGTTCTTCCACAAAATGCAGCAAAAAAGTTTCCGTCGCATTTCGTTTTACCGCAATGCGTTGATAAAACAAAACCAAAACTTTCTATGAGCGTGACCTTGAAGTTTATGTAGAATAAAATGCAGAACATGAATAAAATGTTTTGTACATTTTATTTTCCCCTTATGCGCTAAGAAAAAGTAAAGAACAAAAAAATATGACTTAAAACCTTCACTCTGTATATAACCACTCTCTCTTGCAGCCACATGATAACAACAGAGACCTGAAGTAATTATTTGTGCCGGCGAAAGATAAGTTCTTGCAAACCCAGTTAAAGTTAATCATTTACCTTTAGGTTAGTTAAAAACATTTTTCAAAAGTCTTCACTTTCATCTTGAACTTTCTTTGAAAAATGGCAGCATGCACAGATATTTCTTACCTGCATGTCAGAGTAAAGTGCTGTTTTTAAGGGGTAGCATATATTTGAAGGTTTTTTTCTAGTCTTTGGAATTACAATATCAGACTTTTTGTTTGGATGTGTTTTTGCTCAGCAAGAAATTTGGTTTTTTGAGGAATTCCTAAATATGGTCCTTATCACCATCTTCATAAGAAATAATATACAAGAACTCCTTTTTTCTGGGAATTGATTTAAATTTATATATTTTATTTTAACCGTTTTGATGTTACTGTTGAACGTAAACTGTATTAATGGAAAAAGGCTTAACAGCACTGGAAAATTTGAAACGTCTATATGTAAGTAATTGTTATTAATGACGGAAATATATCCAAAATAGTTTGATGAAGGAAAATGCCAATTTATTTAAAGGTAGTGGTTAGGCTTTGTATCCATATTAAGAAAAGATTTACATTTATTGTTCTAATTGACAGTTTATTTTTACATTTTCTGATCTTGAAGATTATCATGATAATTTAATTTCTAAAAGTCTTCATTATTACTTCGAAGTTTTCGCAAACACGTTCATTTCTGTATGCACGTAATGAATAGTCTTTTACAAAAATAGGCATTTTAAATGTAGCCCTAGCCGTACTGTATTTTTAGCTAACACATTTAGTATCTTTATAAAACTTGAGCTCTTGCTAAAGTGCTTGTGGGTGAGATTTAATTTCTTGAATTGTGGGGATATGTTAGAAAGTTGGATTTTTGGGCTTCATGCTTCGAAAATGCAATCAAACCACTTGCAAATTTGCTGATTAGCCAACAAATGCTTTCATTGTTATTGGGTTAGTTAAGTTTCAAATGTATTATAGCAATATATAATTAAATGGAGCCTTAAATTTATGTTGCACTTAAAAATAATAAAATTGCATTGCTACCACACTTTCGACAACCCTTCTCTCTTCCAAACTCTTAGAAATGTGAGATAACAGTGTCCGATAAATCACTTTACGCTGTTTATGTTCTTTCGTCAGGTAGTAGGATTTAGAAATCTGTCCGTGGTAATAAACCATGTAAAAAATTCAATTGAAATCTCAAAGACTCAAGGTAATTTAAACCCTGACTATGTAAAAGGATCTTGTGTTATTCTGTCGTCTGAACTGCGCAGATACGTCCCTCAGTTAGTTGGTCAGCTGACATTGAATGCCAGCATTATACGGTTAAATTAATTAAAAAACATATATAACTTGCCGCAGTCAAAGTGCACTAACTACGTTTTTGCGCGGAAGCCTTCACTAATACCAACAGTTTGCAAACAATTCTCCCTCATGAAGTGAGAACAAATATGGTTGCTCTGGACATGTATGGCTCGAATTGGAGTATACGTGAAGTTAACGTCAAGATATGAATTTCTTTAATTAAATTTACAAAATACGCCCATTAGTAAATATGTTGCTATGAAATCTTGGGGACGAGAACGTGAACAATGTGGAGCGTAACATTCAATGTTTATTTTAAATAACATCATTTAAGAGGGCACAAAACATTCAATTAATGAGAGATTAGAGTACAAACCTGAACTTTCTTAAATCTTGGATCATTCCGAACGCAGGTATTCTAAAAAACTATGAGCGTGTTGATCTTGAACGATGTATTTATTCCACTTTTTCCAGATTTTTGTCTTCAGGTGTTTCACAAGGTTTTTATTAAATTTCTACTTTGCATATTTTGACGTTAAGCATATAGTCAGCTTCACTTGAATATAAGTGTCTGTATAACGTGATCATTAATTTGCTCCTAACACAGATCTTATAATATGAATTTGATTTTGAGATACCTTTATTGCTCCTCTGTTATGCAAGATAACGCATACTTTAATGCATGATTAATGCGCCTCCTGCAACTAAGCACTATCACTAAGTCAGATAGAAATTTAAAATGTATTTTAAGTAATACTTGTAGGCTCCTGGGGGTGTTGATCCAGCATTCCCCATGATACTTTTTATAAATAATTGGAATGTAAAGCACAGTGGTTGCTTGAACTCCTTTCCTTTAATATCAGTCAAAAGAAAACTATAATAGCAATTAGCAAAATATTTTCCTGGAAGTGTAGAGCAGGAAAACATATTTTTGCTTTTAAATGCCCTTTGATCGCTTTCGCACATTAACAGTATGTGTACGAAATCGTGCAATATGCCGCAGGTTTTTGAAATATTGATTAACCACTTGCAAACCGGCATTACCGCATGCACAAAAACCGAAGGCAAATTTGTTACTTAATAGAAATCTACGAATTAATAACTGTTTGTTAAGAAAAACTAAATTTTCTTGATAATCCAAAATTTCCGTAGATATAAAACTTGCCTGTAAATAAGCATTATAATTTAACACTTCCCGCAATTTTAAACGATAACAATACCAGTTTCTTTATTTTTCAAGGCATTTTCTTTAGTAAAAATATTTAAAACTTACTCTTATTATTTAACTACAATTATTTACAAATAAAATTTTAAATGCTGAATAATTTGTCAGTATTTTAAGTGTCTTTAAGCTTCCGTGCATAGATCCAAATTAAATTCGACGCTTATATCAAAACCTTTAAAACAGTTTAAATATTTTTTGGGCATTTACCGAAAATGTGAGCTTTTTAGATATTTGTTCTGGTGAACATGACTATGTGGACAATATTTTAAAATGCGTCATCATTCCAGATCACATCGTCGAGAAAAAGGAACATCCACGACAGAAGTCTAATATAGTCATTCCTTAGGTTAATATAAAAACTTTTTATAATATGGTACCTCTTTAAAAAGTAATTTAATTACATATTCAGCTGCCACATTTCTGTGCATGTTAAGTTTTTTCCAAGCTAATATCAAAATGAAAATGAAGATTTTTGACAGGAACCGAAAGGAAGCGTTTTTCTCTGCATATTGGATTAGGCTCTGATTTAGCAGATTAATACTAGGCTCTGCTCAAATCTTGCAAATTCAAAAAAGTGACAATATATATAGCAAGCTTTTGATCTACTCTTCTGTTTTTAAGCGAAGAGCACAATGTGAAATGTTTTTTAATGACTTACATTGAGTGCAATTTGTTGTATCTTATCTTCCTAATTACATATATGGCAGTTTTAGTTAGGTTTTATCGAAGCGATGTGGTAAAGCAAACTTTAAAAAAAACATTTTGTTGCAGGTTGGCAGCACATAAATTTAGAAAATTATTCCATTATTAAGTTCAGCGATGATACCCATTTTTCATTGTTTCCGAAAATAGATAAGATTCCATAGAATTGACTCAATTGCACTTAAACAATTTAAGGCAACATTTTTCGAGGCCCGAGTTAAAATATTTTCCCTTTTTTCGTTTTTGGAATTCCTCTACATCATAATGGATATTGATAGAATACTTGTTGCGTCGTTCTTATTAGCATAGTTAATTCCTGTGATATGAGACTTCTCCCAATTTTGCCACAATGTATGCCCACTACATCATAAAAAAGGTCAATTTTCTTTATAGAAGTCTTTTACGGTACTAAATCCACTCAGTACATCAAAATACCGTGACCAAATGTGAACTTAACTATGAAGATACATTTCATCTCATCAATTTAATTGTTTCTATATTATTAAAAAGCATGCAGTGAATAATCAGCGGAGATATATGGAATAACAGAAACAAAAGAAATTTAGTTAACCGACCCCTGGCAGGGTTTACACGTGATTTTCCTTTGCATAAAAGACAGGCATTCGGGCCACTGATTTCAAGTGTGTCTGATGTTGCTTAAACCCAGTGTCTATGAACGGTAGGAGGATTTGACTTTATGTATCGCATGAATTGCTTCGTCTTAAACTGCCTACCTAATAAGATTCAAATCTTAATGCTGCAGGAAGTCCCTGTATTCGGTTAGATAAACACCGACATTTATAACCTGTACAAGAGGAGCAAGTGGTGGAGTAAATTTCAATCAAAGAAATCCGAGCTGGATGTTTATCTTAACTTTCGGGGTTTAAAATAGGGCTGATCGACAATAATTACGAATTTTTTCCTCTTCTTTGAAGGTATTCAAACGATTTTGGTCAAGTGGCCGCGTACAATCCTAGCCCCGATCTGGAAGTCACTTCGTTCTTTTTTTTGACCGCCATTCGCCAAAGGAACTGTTCTAGTAAAATGGTTACTGGTGCTACTTTTTGTGTTTCTGGCCAATGCTGTTTTTCGAACATATTTTTTTCTAGCCATTCGCGTCAAACAGCGGAAAAAGACAGTTTTCCTTCCCTTAGTTGCTTCTTTTAACGCTACCATCTTAAAATGTGTCCAAGAATAGCATCAGGCCTTGTCGACAGTTTGCTTTACTTAACAACACTTACAAGCACAGGTATGATGGTTCCTGCAGTGGCACTTGTGAACACTTAGGGTCTCAAAAATAGACACTTTCGTTTATATGCATGTGGAAGTCCAGGTTGGTTCAAATAAGTGAGATAAGATTAGGTGTAATTGTAAATGCAAATCTAATTTCGCGAGTATAAGTTTCTTATCGGTAAATCTTCATCATTCCTTAACATTCATATTGCTATATAACTCAGTAAAAATATGCAAGTAACCGGCAAAAGTTCGTTCTGGTCGTAGGGTTGCGGTAAAAAAAATAGGTGCAGCGAGTAATCAGATCACCGGTTGGGCGGTACTGGCCACCGGCCACCACTTTTAGCCATGATAACTGCGGCGACTTTAAGACAGTCTGTGGAGCGCACAGGACTGGCTTGGTTAACCCAATGCCGCCTAAGCCAGCCTCAAGGTCAAACCACTACAGCAAGACTAGACCTTGGTCCCTTATGATAGCGCAAGCCAAAAAGAGGGCACCATTATCTAATTGGCTGCAGAAAAATAAGCCTGTGCTTGTTACCGGCAATCGCCTACACTCTGGTGACTTCAGAAGTCGTCCGACAGCTTGTGGTTGTGTGGCCGTCTGACAGTTAATTTACTTCTGTTTATTCTCTCATTTTTTCTTTTCAGATCAAAGATGTCCTACCTCTCTGGTCTTTCTCTGATTTCACATCTCCTAAGGAACTGTGCCTGAAGATTGCGGTTGCTGGGGTTCAAATTATTGCACTTTTTGCAATACAGTCGCTTGGCATTTAGCTAGTAGACGCTGCCTAAGAGATGTTAAATAGTTTGACGCGACGTTAAAATTTCGACGATCTGAGGCTACCATGTGCACAAGAAAAGACTTTTTCCTTAACCCAACTGCATGCTGTAATCGTTTTCTTTTGCAAAAACGCCGGTGCGGGCAGCCAATATACTCGTTTTTTAGGAACAGATGAATAAATACATAATATGTTTTACTCTACAAAGCCTTTGTTTGAGTTGACAATGTTAAAATGTTAAAAAAAATTATCAAGTTACAATGCGCGTTTGTCGCTTTTGATGTAGCAGACGTCTGGTCACTAGTCCCACCGACGAATATCTTGTGTTGTGGTCTTCCACGTCTCAGTAGTTACCCTTAGAGATTGGCGGTAAATGGAAATGTTCTGTTACACAGTCCCGACAAAACAACCGTTGTTTGCGACAAGGTCCACCGTTTGTTTCGCGGCAAGGTGATGCACGGAGGGTAATAGGCAACGGCTTATAACGCGAGGAGAGAAGCAACATACATAATCCCACTGAAGTATGTCATAGGTTGTCAAGTAACAGGATCGTTAGGACGGGTCCCATAGAGAAAGGGACATGCTTTATTTTGAAAATATCATTCAAACTTATTTAGAATCACAAGCAATTGGCACTGGCTAAATGCTGCAGTTGTCGGCAATATAGAAAATTGTCCTTAAATGTTTCAAAACAGGAAGACTAAATTGTACCTCTTCATATCACTGCTGGCGAATTGCAATGTCGACCTCAGTATTGTAGTCGATGTATAAAGTTGATGCCATTGATCATGCAATCTTTCGACATATGCGAAAGACTAATACTCTTTCGCTAATCGGAATAAACTCCAGCTGTGAAACTGATTATCGTGTAGTGTACTCTGAAGTCATTTCAGTCAGGATAGGAAGCCGGCTTTTTTATCGAGCTTCGATCTAACTCCTTGCAAAACGTATGCATTGTAAAAATTGACTACTTACGTAGTATGCCCTTTTATCGTGGATTTCGACTGTCTTTATAAATTCAAATATATTTTATGAAAAACATGGACGAAAAAATTATTTCTTCTACATGTTTGATTGCAAATTGTGCCTACGTTAAATTTTATACTTGAAAAAAAAGGGTAGCTTTCGGGTTTAAAAAAGTTGCTAATTATGAGCTTTTCTACAACATACAGGCATTTATTCATAAAATGTTGTATCTGTCAGTTTATTAACGCTACCTTTACTGCATTGAATATGTTTTAAATCTTTTTTTAATATTTTATGACAACTATGCAACCTCTTCTGGAGACTGTAGGTGAAAACGTACTTTTCCTTAAACAATATGTACACAGTGGGCAGTTTCTAAACCTTGAATTCGAGAATAGCAGTCACTAGATAAGAAAATGTTTTGGCAATTGGGCAACTTTTTTAAAGCCGAAAGCTACCCTATCTTTGAGTATAAAATTTTACTTACGCGCAATTTTCTATCAGACAAGTACAAGAAATATTTTTGTGCATGTTTTCCATAAAATATTTTTAAATTTATAAAGGCAGTCAAAATTAATGATAAAAAGGCATACTACTTAAGTAGGCAGTTTTGACAATCGATAACTTTTGGTAGGATTCGGAACGAGGCTTTTTAAAAAGCCGGATTTCTATTTTGACAAAAAAATAACTTCAGAATACACTACACGATAATTAGTTTCACAGCTGAAGTCAATTCCGATTAGCAAAAGAGTATTTGTCTTTCGCATATGTCAAAATATTGCATGATCAACGGCATATTTTTTAGATGAAGGAGTAAAAGTCGATTTATAATAGGCGTACTGGGCCAACCGATATATCTGTAAGACAATTCACATGCAAATGAAAGGGAAGGAGATGGCATATGAATTCCGAAAGCCCGCACATAATTTTTCCCCCAAAAGTACATCCACTTAATCTTTCTGCTAGTTTTTCCTAGGGATGTGTTCGCACTGTTCATAGTCTTGGAAACCCATGCTGTTGCCAAAATGAATAAGCCCTACTTATTTTTACTGACATTTTTAATAGCTCCTTTGAAGCATCAGCAGGTGGTTGTCATTGGTCACGGCATACACGAAGTTATGTTGGTCATCCACAGTTCTTTAAGATGGCGCAAAATGATTCCCTCGAATGTTTAGTTTTGTCGTTGTCTCACCTGTTCAGGTCAGAGGATACTGACACTTGTTGATGTATACGCACTGACTGCTAACGGAACTCATCCGTCCCACTCTGGATTGGGCTTTGAGAGAGTCATTGACGGCCGCAGTATAAGGCGGATTACGAGGTTTTCTTAGTATTTTTTCTTTGAGTATCTTCGCAGAACATTGTAACCCAACTGCTTTTAATTCACCTTTAGAGCCTGCCTAAGCTGGTTGATGATTAGCTCTTTTGTGGCACGCAGTAAGGGATAAGGATGTCCTGGCTTGCTTCTTGTATACATTTGCCTGCATGATGAAAAAGGGAACACGTTGCTTTCTCTGTTTTCTGGCCATTCAGATCCTTCTTTCTAAAATTAGCAGCCCCTGTCTTTTTAATTGTAAGGCCATTCCCAAAACGTCCTCCTGCGACACAAACGCATTATATACAATTGGCATAGTTTTCGCGTACTACTGTGCATAAACGGCTTTTTGTTGTCATGAAGGTAGGTGTTTTTTATAAGTTTGTATTAAATATACTGACTTCTTAACATACTGCTCAGATTGAGGCAATTTAATAAAAATTTCTTTGCTTACACAGATGATGAAATTATTTTAGAGACACCCTGCTAATCTTAGGTAACTTCAGATTCCATACCTGTGGTCATACGGAAACATTCAAAACCTGTGATTTCTCTAGCCCATTATGCGCGAATTTTCTAGCCTACCATTTCTCACATAGAGACTACAAATATTCTTCTCAGTCATGAGGATGGACAGTTAGGCTGGCTTAAGCCTACACGGAGCGCCCTGATACAAATGTACATGGTTACTATTTTTCTACGCTTTACGTATTTTGCGCATATTTATTTGGCCAATTAGAACCAATCACTTGGTGTATCATAGTAACTGTATCCCATAAATACTGAAATAACCTGTGCACGAGTTATCCATTTCTGCAGTTGTCTTTGCTAATGACTTTGATGCCGCTTGAATTAAACAACGTCACGAAGAAAAAGAAACTTTCTCCCAGCGATCATATTATCTTCTTCACATAACAAATAATTGAAGATTATATTGGACTTTCTCTATTTTTAATGCAATACCTTCGTCAAGAGACGCAGGGATGATTAATCGACACAAGTATATAAAGATGTTTCACGAATGGAAGCAAAATTTTGAAAGTGTTTTTCATCAACCTTTACTAGCTTTTAAGCTACTGATGTTAGAACAACAGTGTCTTAGTTCTCGCTGTTTGGGTGTTAATGAAATCCATTGTAATAAATTTATTTTTTGGTCACGGGTACTGACAGTTTGATTTTTTAGCATGAATTAAACATACACTCAAATTGCAGTATTTGTGCCCTCTAAGCTGATTTTTGACTGAATAAAATGTTTCAAATTACCATCAATAAAACAGTTTTTCTGATCACTTGTAACGTAGTATCCGTTTATTTTTATTTGCAAGGATTCATGTTTGTCAAAGACACTAAGTCTAAATTTAAATATACTATATTTGATCGAAAAAGCCTCTCCTTAATTTTTTTTCAAGGCAGCGTTCGCAGTTATGGAAAAATCAGTATTCAAAGCTATTGTATATAGAATGGAAATGAACTAGTATAATTGTGTTAATGAAAACATATGTGAATGTTTACCGCAAACTTAAAAGCCTGTAAAACGATTTTTTGCCAATTTGTTTAAGATAAAGCGGCCTCCGACATTTAAAATGTTGAAGCTCATTCCTTTGATCAGTGGAGACGAGAAATCAGCTGCTTTTTTTCAGTGACCAAAGCTTTAGTTTGGGCAACGCAAAAATTGATATAAGGGCAAATTTAAAGTCCAGCCACTGCTTTTAATCTTAACTTATTTCTGAACTGTATTCTAATATTTGATAAACATTGGGCAATAATAATGCTTTCTACCAAGGGTTGATGAAAGAGGATACGAAATAAACGCGTGGTTATATTTCGGACGTTCCATTTTGCAGACAGTTTCTGTATTCTGGGGCAATGGTTCGCTGCCGTGAGTCATCTTTGTGTCATATTTTACTCCCACTGAAATAGACTGGAAGGTTTTTATCATGAACCTTTAATATCACCTATGCATGTGATAAGATAAAATCTGTTAAGCGCTCGGTGCTTTCGCTTAGATGATTGTTAAATTGAAAGCAAGATGTATCACTCTTCGTTACAGTTGAATTTAATTGGATACAAAGTGAATATACAGCATGTGCTGAAATCGTGTAATATTCATAACTTTGTACAATTTAGATTATTACACGCATACCGGTTTAAACGCATTTAAAAATTTTAAGGAACAATATTCGACACAATCAAAAATTAAAATAAGCATAAGAAGAATAATGCACTTGTTAAGGAAAAAATGTTTTCTCGATAATCTCAAAGTTCTCGGCAGAGGTAGAATACCTTCGATGGGTGTTCAGAGAGAATGACTACCCATGCAACTTTGTCAACCGGTGCTTGCGCAAACGTAACAGCCAACAAAGGTGCAACGACCCCAAGATTTGGCGTTCGATCCCATTCGTCAAAAGTGTATCGGAAGCCGTTGGCCACCTTCTCGCATCTCTTGGAGTTAGTGTCGCACACAGGCCAGAGGCAACCATAAGGTGTCAGATAATGAAGCCAAAAGACCCATTGCCACGGCAGGAAACATCTGCGGTCGTCTAAAGGACCTGGTGCAGTTGCGGTCAAAGTGACTATGTCAGAGAAACTGGCATACTTCTCAAGCCGCGAATTGCCGAACACGCGGCAGCAGAGCGGTGAAATGATACCAATTCTCAAGTTCAGAACACCATTTTGGCGAGCGAACACTTTCAGTAACTTCTAATCAGGCCAAACAGTTACAAAGGAGTTTTGAATTTAAAAATCGATAGTTTGTCTTTCCTTACATGCAGGGTCCAATCAGAGCGCGGAAATGTGCATCCAGTTAGGAAATCGTTGGCCATGCAAAGTTGAGGGCTTGCACGAGATACTTTTGTGCACACAAAACCGGTTTCTTTAATCGGATTGCGGTTGCTTCTGCTGTTACCAGCAGACATTGACCCAGGGACTTTGGGTAGTTTTGTGGGACCTTGTAAATTACCTCAAAGGCTTCGCTTGGTTCCCGACGATGTCCGGTGTCAATCATGTGCGTGAGGATTGAACTGTTTATGCTTTTGATGTCGCCTTTTGGCTAGCCATGCCGGGAGGTGTTCCCGTATTCTTTTAGATAAGCACCTACTCGTGCAACCGATATAACCAGATCTACAGGAGCAATGAAATAAGTAGATACTCAAAGAAGTGCTCTGAGTTGGCAGTTTATCCTTACCCTCACCGTGCAGTATCGGGTTGGTTGAAAATAACACCTATATTTTCGCTGCTGGGAAGGTTTGTGCTACGGCTTGCTTGAGACGTCTGCTTAAGAGTTCGCTTGCTGTATCCTCTTGAAAGGGGACTTTGAGGAATAGCGTCTTCTTTTCCATCGTGGGTGTGGTGGGCTTTGTTCCTTTCTCCACCATATTCTTTATGATGAATCTTTGCGGATATCCATTCTGTTGAAGCACGTCCTGGAGTTTCTGGAGCTCCATTTCAATGGTGTCAGCTGAGCAGATTTTTCTGGCTCTTTGCGATAGGCAGCGGACTAAGTTACGCTTCTGTTGGATAGGTACAAAACTGTTTCAGTTTGTATACTGTCAGGACCAGGTTTTTTTTCGGTAAATGCTCCTTCAGATGCTACCGTCAGGTCTTCAACTTTGAAGGTTATCCAAGAAAAGGAAGCGAACCTGCCGTCTCCACCTCCAAAATGAATTTAAGGGAGGGGTGTGCTTGATTAACAGTATGTAGAAGTGTATTTACATCAGTATCTGCTGGGGCGATGGCGAAGATATCATCGACAAATCGGCCATAGTGTTTTAACTCATGGATCTGCTTTTTTAGTTGAAATTTTTCCAGTTTGCCCATGAAGATGTTGGCCAACAGAGGCCCAAGAGGGCAGCCCATAGCGACGCCGTCTATTTGTCTGTATAGTTGGTTGTCAAAAAGGAATTGCACATTAAATGTGCATTTGAGTAATAGTTCCGTTAATATGTCAGCTGGTATTCCTACGTCTCATAGATTTTTCACTACGAATTCGCAGATAAAGTCGACTGTTTCTGTTACTGGAACGTTTGTAAACAGTGATGAGACGTATAAGGAGATCATCATGCCGCTTAAGTTTATTTCCTTGATGCCATCGATATATTGGAACTATCTTGATAGCTATGTGGTGCCAGCTGTTGCTGTATGGGCTTGAGTTTCTCTGCCAACCACTTCGCTTTTGCATGATATGGTGAGTTTCTCATGTCTTAAATCGGACGAACTGGCAGCCCATTCGTGTGGATCTTACGTAAACCATATAAACGGGCAATGTGCGTGCCTACTGGTCGCAAATGTTCGAGGTCTCGGTCACTTAGAAATCCTGCCGTGTGTAGTCTTCTTAAGCAGCTGGTCATGTGTACCTCTAATTTATCCGTACAATCTTTTTCTTTGTCTACCTTCTTAAATTTCATCGGATCTGATAGTATGGTCTGCATCTTGATAACGTAGTCCGATGTGTTCATTATAACGACGTCTGTTCCTTTGTCTGTTTTAGTAACCAATATCTCCTTGTTTGTTTTTAATTGTTTGAACTTGTTTATGTGTGCTTTTGTCAGTATTCCGCGATTTATTAGTCTCCGGTTCAAGTACTGGTAAATACAATTTACCAGTGTTGATTTGAAGTGCTGGACACTATCAGCGGAGATTGGCTTGAGGTCACAAACTTGATTGTAGAGCTTCACAAACTGGGTTTCTAGTTCTTACTGAATAACATTTCGCCTAGGTATACAGAATTTTGGACCCAGTGATAATGCTTCGAGTAGAGTTGTATCAAGTTTAGAGAAGATTAGTTGTGGACATAGCGCTGTGGGGTTTTGGGTAATCTTGACTGTGGTTTGATTTCTTGTACCTTTTGACGGAGTGACGATCTCTTGGCATCCCCACGTTTTATTCAAATAATATGCGAGTAATTTCTTAATTCCTGTTTTTTTTCCTCGGTCAAAGTGTCTAGAACGGCAGCGCGTTGACACACGTGACGCTCTAGTTCAGCCATGTTTACTGGAGTGCTTTACATTTGGTACTGGGCGTATCTTCTAAGATTTTCTTGGTAAATAACTGTATGGTTCCTTTGTAAAGCTTTCCAATATTCCTTCGGATATTCATTTCTCTCTATGCAGTCTCAAATAAAGTTGACAAGTACTTTCGCCCCTGCAAGTTTGGTGTTGAATCTTAGGTACCCATTGAGTGCCTTTAACACCGCGGGATCCTTGGACTGTTTCAAAGATGCGGCTCATTCAATGAGACCCGACCACACGTTCAAATTTGATGAGGCCGAAATTCTTGCAAGGAGTGACAATCAGGTGCGCCGAGAACAACTTGAGTTTTGGTTTACAACCCCCCAAGCCATAAACAAGTTCAACGATTTTTCCAACCCATATTCAATGCTGAGATTCAATTTGGCCAAAGCAAGCCATCACTTGAGGAACGGGCAGGCCACCGTCTCATCTTACGGCAACACCGGAGAGCCATATGGCCGAACAATCATCACGCTTGAGCCCACCACCCGTGATAAAAGTTCAGCAGGTCGAAGCCCGCGTGCCATCCAACAAACTGCCCACGCGCAAGAAGGCAATTAACGTTAATTGTCGCTGTATGTTTGCAGTAATGACAACATCCTATAAATACTGCAAAATTCTGTGCATGCATTACGCTTTTCTGCCACTAATATCTCTGATGGTGAATTCACGATGGATGTCGAAATGTCAGGCGAATACACATATTGTCCCAGCGATCGAGTCTTCTTATTCTCAATGGCTTCCTGGTACACGCATGATCGCTTGTATTGGAAAGAGCATTTACCTAAAAAATGAGTTTGGGATATTTATTATTATGAAGATGAATATGTGCATCATACTTGGAAATGTCTCAAAACAGCAAACCAAATTGTCGAGAATAAATCTTCTGCAACGCAATACTTGTATTATTATTCCTAAGACTAGTAATAGCATTGCTTTAATAGGTAAGTTCTTTAAGAGGAGCCTTAATTGGATCCCTAGCTGACAAAATTTCAGTGTATACTAACTTAATCAAATGTAATATCGCAATGGTATTGGAACCTTTTAAATTTTTTTGAAATCAACCCGAAGATAAACGATTCAGTTTAGCTAGACAGAAAAGAACTCACTTGTCTCCTTATAATTTATTTATTCCCATCATAGTGGATTTCTTTGAAATTCAAAAAAGAGTGGACATATATGGCCCATTTTAAAAAAAAAGGTATGAGTTCTCTTTTGTTCCGCTTCCAAATAACACATAAGTGGAACGCATAGTTTACGGAAAAGTATTTGTCTACATGACTTTGACGTACTTAGGTCTGCTTTGCATAACCTTAATGGTAAAATATGCAGACACGTTGCTTCTTCGCCAAGTAGAAGAGCGCTTGAAGCAAAATGCTACGAAAGTTTTTGTAATTGCATTTCGTCAAAATATCTTCACACGTTAGCTAAACCGAATTTTTGGAAGCATGGGTCGTTCTTTTATTCACAAATGCATGCAATTCATTAAACTTGGCTTTACATGCATCTTACCAAATTCGGACAAACCCTTCTACTTTTGGAAAGGGATATTATTTCCATTTTTTACTTATTTTGTCGATCTTCTATAGTACAATGCACATAAATAAAACGTCTACTTCTGTTGTACCTAGTAGCAAAGGAAATTTCTTTGATCTAAACTTACTTACGATTAAGCCAAAGTAAGTTCATACTCCTCTTAATTTTCTTGAAGTTCTTTTTTGCAGAGAGTCTCTTCGTTCTAGGGCAATTTTGAACTGCCGTGAGTCATCTTTATGTCATAGTTTCTATGCTAAATAGACACTGAACCTTTTTGAAAGAGAACAAAAGGTAAATTCTGCAATGCCTAATAAGATACTGACCACGCTTTAGAAAACTTTGTTTGCTTGCCACGCAAACAGTTAGTGAAAGAGAGATCTTCAAAGTGCTACAAAAAAGCACAGTCTAAAAACTCTTACTTTCCGTCTGGCACTGAAATCATTCCTGCAGAACCAATAACATAAAAGTGATGGTTACGCCGTAGGCAATTTTGAGTTTGTTTTCTTATTATCGATGGACTTATGTTTTATCAGGCTTGAGGATAAGTGACTTCATTTTCGGGACTGCATGGAAAAATGTGGACGTTGGTTCTCCCATACACTGCAGTAATTCACTCGGAAATATTGCTCACAAAATTTCAAAAAATAAGAAATGTTTATTTGGAAAACTGCGAAAGGCTGCAAAACGCAAATTTAAGAGGAAAGAAGATGATATCTGCACAGGATTTACTTTTTCACAGTTATATTTTTGGTTGTTATTTTGGTATAGGTTCGATGGTGGGCAAAAGGTAGTTTTATTTCCTATTTTTTTAATTTACAAAAACTGTACAGAAAGGATCCACCTAAAACATGTATTGCTTGATTTTTTTGTAATGCACAAAAAATGTTTCGTTCTGCCATATTAGATAGCCTGAGTGATATTTTTGATAACCGGCAACCTTATATTTTACCAACAAACTTTCCACTTTCCTTCAACCTTGACTCTGTGCATTGACTTTTCTTTGCGAAACGGATTTCAGATCTTCAAATGCGCACAACACACAAAACTAACAATTTGACACAATTGCGACAAAACTCGCAGCATTAGGGTGGGATCTGAGCCTGCATAGTAGGGAAGGTCTTTGCGTGAAGCCAATGCTATACAAGTTGAGCTATAAATGCCATATCTAGCACCATGAATTTAATTAAACTTGGATCGATTTCATCCGCCTACCTGTACTGCTCGTATGAAATCCACCAATACGGAAAGATAGCTGACTGCCTAAGCAGGATTTCCTAGACAATCATCTAGAATTCACCAGAATGACTATTGGTTGACTTAATTCGTTAGATTTTGCAGATTTCCTTAAGTTAGTCGACCCAATTTTGGAAAAATTCAAGCAGAACGTTGCACTGTTTAGGTAAAATACTTCATTTGTTTGCCTAACGAAAGCATTCATTATTTAATTAAGTCCCTCTTACCTTTGATACATTATGTTGCAGCTGTGTTGCTTGTTCATGATTGCAGTCTCTAAACCACCTTTTCAACTTTCTCAGCACTGAAGAAATTTGATTTATTACTCAGCGAATGGAACCGCATTTGCGAAGCACAAGAGAACCCAATAATATAGATAGTAATTTTAACAGGCTGAGGTTATTTATTATTCTGGACCTGAGCATTATTAATGGCAGTGAATGCCACTTACCACATTATTTATAAGTAGAAGTTGTTATGAAACCACGCACCTTGTACCAGTTTGAGTTACTTGAAGGATGTTTGCCGCGTGTGCAATGACGTAGTGAGCGCTCGATCGGTAAACTAAGCAAAGTTATATATTTTAATATTATACTTACTCAACACCTATTGTGCAATTTCCTTTCTCAGCTACCTAAACCCGATATTGAGGTAGCTCCTGGACGACTAAGGACAGGTGTCTCCGCGGTTACGAATAAAGGTAAACGTTTTGCCTGTGTGTGCCAAACACGACCTAGTGTAACAGGCATGTGCTAATTTTTCACAGCTTGAGAGAGAATGGATTGCATTACAAGTGCATGGCAATGCCATAGAAATCAAGTCCAGAAGGATCCAGCGGGTCTCAGTTTGAATTCTTGAACCGGTCGCTCCACAAGAAAGAGCCGCTACCAAAAAACGCACGTATATAATTCAATAAGTTGTGGCTGTCCAAGCCGCATTCACGGCAAATATTCGTGTTTTTTGTGACAAATGCTTGATCACCCGTATCAGAGTCGTTAAAGTATTACGTCAGCATTTTGCAGTCAGTCTGTTCATCCACATGCAATACGAAAGTAGTATTTACTTAAACCATTTGCGAAAAAATAGTCTGCTTTGGCGTGGTTTGACCAAATGACAGCAGAGCAAAAGTTTTATAACACACAATGCTTTAATTGTCTGACCTACGAGGCCCTGCCAAAAGCCGTAATTTCAATGACATTTGGGCCACGTTACCAAACCAGCCTACTCTAGCGTATGGAATTTACTAATTCTGATACAGTTTGCTGACTGTTGTCTCAAGATTTCCTAGACAACCAGTGTTGTATCCACCAGACACCTATCAAGCGCGCCTACTGAATGGTGGTGTCTATAGAATTGAATGACCTAGCTGGCTCAATCGTTCGAAACTAGGATTTTTTAAATGACCCAATTGAGAAAAACTGGTGGCGTTTGGCGGGATTTGAACTCGTGCATCAAAGAAGACCTTTGTTGTAGGCCAGTGTTTCGTATTGGTGGATTCCATATGGGCGGTAAAGTTGGGCGGGTAATATCAACCAAAGTGTGGTTAAATTCATGGTGCGAGGCGGGGGTTTGTAGCTTAGCGGTTAAAGCATTGGCCTCCGGCAAAGGCTTTTTCTGATGCGTGGGTTCAAATCCCGCCTCAACTCAAATTAAGCATGTCTGCTAAACCTTCTTATAACTAGGAGTTTTTTTAACTTTTAACTACACTATATTCGTATGGTAAGTGGCCCAATTATCAGGTGCCAAATATGTTAGGCAGACCAAAGTAGGTATGCATTAACATGCATATCGTTTTGAACATAAACTACAGAGGTTCCAAGACCAAATGGAAGCTTAAATAGCCACTACCGAGACCATTTTAAATGCGAGTGACAATTTTCCCTCATCTGACCACATTATTACTAATGGATGACTGTTATTTATCCCACTGACCGCATAATCAAATGCGGGTGAGGATCACCTTCCTTCACTCTGGCTCACTGTAGAATCTCGTGTTATGTATCGTTTTAAGATATGAGTTAGCTTTAATTTGTTTGACGATGATCTAGGCAACCAGACTCAAACTTTAACACTATAAACATGACTCTTTTTCAAAGGACTTCATTGTTAGCCAATTTGTGATTTTTTTGAAAACTTCAGTTTATAATTGATCTGGGAATATGGTATTTACGCGCACAAAAAATTGTTCTTCTACTCAGTTGACAGAAATTTTCATGCTCTCTAATACATTTAGAAAAAGCATTTTTTGGTTTTATATATTTTTCATATAACCAGATATTTTTAACCTGCCCGTCAATACACCTCAATGCAAGTCTTTCCATCCACCTGCAGTATGCATTTTGTTTGAAGAAAAATGCAAAGTTTCTGCATGCTACAAAATTATGGTCCCGATATCTTGCATAATTTGCCAGCAGCATACATAAAACGACAATAACGACGAATTTTGAATAAATATTGGCCAGTCTTCAAAACCTCATGATTCAATAATTTTTGAAACCAAAAACGTATTATGTAATGTAAAGAACACATATTTTGCCAAAAATTTAGTGCAAAATTAAATACATTTATGCGTACTTTCTCTAAAAGACATTTCAATTTGCAAGGGGAGCGGAAAGGCTTGATCATATAAATCAATTATGTTTTTTATGGAGCAAACCCTCTGGATGCCAGCCCTTCATCGTCGCTGAAAAATTTTCAGCTATGTGTGGAGGTACTTAGAGTAACGATGGTACTTAATTATTTTGTTCGAATGGAAAACCCACTTGAAAATGTTGGCTGACACTTCATGAGTTTGTTAATCTTCCAAACAGTTCTGCAAATCCTGCGAAAAATTTTCAGGATGAAATTTAACTTGATAATTTTGCGTATGTCTGGACAGGTTATTTTGATCAACTGAGTTGATTTAATAATAAGAAGGGCTTTGGTTTGGAAAAATACCCTCTTATTTATGGTTATTGGCGCAACTAGGCTCTCATTTTT
>JAYGXS010000009.1:18914545-18931152 GCA_036362985.1 Ligula intestinalis | reverse complement strand
ATTGTTCCTTAAAATTTTTAAATGCGTTTAAACCGGTATGCGTGTAACGATCTAAATTTTACAAAGTTATGAACATTACACGATTTCAGCACATGCTGTATATTCACTTGGTATCCAATAAAATTCAACTGTGACGAAGAGAGACATATCTTGCTTTCGATTTTACAATCATCTAAGCGAAAGCACCGAGCGCTTAACAGATTTTTCTTATCACAAGCATAGGTGATATTAAAGGTTCATGATAAAAACCTTCCAGTCTATGCCAGTGGGAGTAAAATATGACACAAAGATGACTCACGGCAGCGAACCATTGCCCCAGAATACAGAAACTGTCTGCAAAATGGAACGTCCGAAATATAACCACGCGTTTATTTCTTATCCACTTTCATCAACCCTTGGTAGAAAGCATTATTATTGCCCAATGTTTATCAAATATTAGAATACAGTTCATAAATTAGTTAAGATTAAAAGCAGTGGCTGGACTTTAAATTTGCTCGTATATAAATTTTTGCCTTGCCCGAACTAAAGCTTTGGCCACTGAAAAAAAAACAAGGAGCTGCTTTCTCTTCTCCACTGATCAAAGGAATGAGCTTCAAACTTTTAAATGTCGGAGGCCGAATTTTTCTCAAACAAATTGGCAAAAAATCTTTTTACAGGCTTTTAAGTTTGCGGTAAACGTTCACACATGTTTTCATTTACACAGTTTTACTAGTTCATTTCCATTCTATAAACAATGGCTTTAAATATTGATTTTTCCATAACTGCGAACGCTTTATTGAGAAAAAAATTGAGGAGAGGCTTTTTCAATCAAAGATAGTATATTTAAATTCAGACTTTGTGTCTTTGACAAACATGAATCCTTGCAAATGAAAATTAACGGATACTACGTTACGAGTGATCAGAACAACTATTTTATTGATGGTAATTTTAAACATTTTATTCAGTCAAAAATTAGCTTAGAGGGCACAAACACTGCAATTTGAGTGTATGTTTAATTCATGCTAAAAATCAAACTGTCAGTACCCCTGACCAAAAATAAATATATTACAATGGATTTCATTAACAACCAAACAGCGAGAACTAAGGAGCTGTTGTTCTTACATCAGTAGCTTAGAAGAAAGTAAAGGTTGATGAAAAACACTTTCAAAATTTTGCTTCCATTCGTGAAACATCTTTATATTCTTGTGTCGATTAATAATCCCTGTGTCTCTTGACGAAGGTATTGCATTAAAAATAGAGACAGTCCAACAAAATCTTCAATTATTTGTTATGTGAAGAAGTTAATATGATTGCTGGGAGAAATTTTATTTTTCTTCGTGACGTTGTCTAATTGAAGCTGCATCAAAGTCATTAGCAAAGACAACCTCAGAAATGGATAACTCGTGCACAGACTATTTCAGTATTTATGGGATACAGTTACTATGATACACCAAGTGATTGGTTCTAATTGGCCAAATAAATATGCACAAAATACGTTTAGCGTAAAAAAATAGTAACCATGTACATTCGCATCAGGGCGCTCCGTGTAGGCTTAAGCCAGCCTAACTGTCCATCCTCATGACTGAGAAGAATATTTTTAGTCTCTATGTGAGAAATGGTAGGCTAGAAATTTGGCACATGATGGGTTAGAGTAATCACAGGTTTTGAATGTTTCCGCATGATCCACAGGTATGGAATCTGAAGGAACCTAAGATTAGCAGGGTGTCTCTAAAATAATTTCATCATCTGTATAAGTAAAGTAATTTTGATTAAGTTGCCTCAATCTGAGCAGTATGTTGAGAAGTCAGTACATTTATTACAAACTTATGAAAAACACCTACCTTCATGACAACAAAAAGCCGTTTATGCACAGTAGTACGCGAAAATTAAGCCAATTGTATATCATGCGTTTGTGTCGCAGGAGGACGGTTTGGGAACGGCCTTACAATCAAAAAGATAGGGACTGCTAATGTAGGAAAGAAGGGTCTGAATGGCCAGAAAACAGAGTAAGCAACGCGTTACTCTTTTCAACATGCAGGCAAATGTATACAAGAAGCAAGTCAGGACATCTTTATCCCTTACTGCGTGCCCCAAAATAGCTAATCATCAACCAGCTTAGGCAGGCTCTAAAGGTGAATTAAAAGCAGTTGGGTAACGATGTTCTACGAAGATACTCAAAGGAAAAATGCTAAGAAAACCTCGTAATCCGCCTTATACAGCAGCCGTCAATGACTTTATCGAAGCCCAATCCAGAGTGGGACAGGTGAGTTCCGTTAGCAGTCAGTGCGTGTACATAAACAAGTGTCAGTATCCTCTGACCTGAACCGGGGAGACAACGAAAAAACTAAACATTCGAGGGGATCATTTTGTGCCATCTTAAAGAACTGTGGATGACCACCATAAATTCGTGTATGCCGTAACCAACGACGACCATCTGCAGATGCTTCAAAAGAGCTATTAAAATGTCAGTAAAAATAAGTAGGGCTTATTCATTTTGGCAACAGCATGGGTTTCCAAGACTATGAACAGTGCGAACATATCCCTAGGAAAAACTAGCAGAGAGATTAAGTGAATGTATATTTGGGTGTAAAAAAAATTTTGTGTGGGCTTTCAGAATTCAGGTGCCATCTCCTTCCCTTCATTCGCATGTGAAGTGTCTTAGAGATATATCGGCTGGCCCAGTACGTCTATTAGAAATCGACTTTATCTAAAGTATATGCCGTTGATCATGCAATATTTCGACACATGCGAAAGACTTATACTCTTTTGCTAATCCGAATTGACTTCAGCTGTGAAACTGATTATCGTGTAGGGTATTTTGAAGTCATTTCAGTCAGGATAGGAAGCCGGCTTTTTTAACAAGCCTCGTTCTGACTCCTAGCAAAAGGTATCTATTGTCAAAACTGCCTACCTAAGTAGTATGCCTTTCATCATTAATTTTGACTGCCTTTATATATTAAAATATATGTTATGGAAAACATGGACTTGTACTTGTTTGATAGCAAATTACGCGGTCGTAAACGTTCATACTCAAAGAAAGGGTAGCTTTCGGTTTTAAAAAAAGTTGCCCAATTGCCGAATAATTTTCTTACTTAGTGACTGCTTTTCTCGAATTCAAGGTTTAGAAACTGCATACTGTGTACATATTGTTTAAGAAATAGTACGTTTTCACCTGCAATCTCCATAAGAGGTTGCATAATTGTCATAAAATATAAAAACAGACGTGAAACATACTTTATGCACCAAAGGTAGCGTTATTAAACTGAAAGATACGACATTTTATGAATAAACGCCTGAGTGTTGTAGAAAAGCTCATAATTAGCAACTATTTTAAACCCAAAAGCTACCCTTCCTTCAAGTATAAAATTTAACGAAGGCATAATTTGCTATAAAACATGTAGAAGAAATAATTTTTGTCCATGTTTTTCATAAAATATGTTTGCATTTATAAAGGCAGTCAAAATCAACGATAAATGGGCATACTACATAAGTAGTCAGTTTTTACAATCCATACGTTTTGCAAGGAGTTATATTGAAGCTCGATAAAAAAGCCGGCTTCCTATCCTGACTGAAATGACTTCAGAGTACACTACACGATAATCAGTTTCACAGTTGGAGTCAATTCCGATTAGTGGAAGAGTATTAGTCTTTAGCATATGTCGAAATATTGCATGATCAGCGGCATCTACTTTATATATCGACTACAATAATGAGGTCAACATTGCAAGACGCCAGCAGTGATATGAAGAAGTACAATTTAGTCTTCATTTTTTGAAACACTTAAGGACAATTTTCCATGCTGCCGACAACTGCAGCATTTAGCTAGTGGCAATTGCTTCTGATTCTCCAGCTTTTGTGTCTTGTTTTATTCATAGTGAATAGAGGACGTTTTTGCTAAATAAGTTTAAATGATATTTTCAAAATAAAGCGTGTCCCTTTCTCTATGGGACCCGTCCTTACGCTTCTGTTATATGACAACCTATGACATACTTCAGTGGGATTATGTATGTTGCTTCTCTGCTCACGTTATAAGCCGTTGCCTATCACCCTCCGTGCATCACCTTGCCGCGAAACAAACGGTGGACCTTGTCGCAAACAATGGTCGATTTTTCGGGACTATGTAACAGAACATTTCCATTTACCACCAATCTCTAAGGGGAAATACTGAGACGTGGAAGACCACATCATAAGAAATTCGTCGGTGGGACTAGTGACCAGACGTGTGCTACATCAAAAGCGACAAACGCGCATTGAAACTTGATAAACATTTCTTCACATTGTAACATTATCAACTCACAAAAGGCTTTGTAGAGTAAAACATATTATGCATTTATTCATCTGTTCCTAAAAAACGAGTATATTGGCTGCCCGCGCCGGCGTTTTTGCAAAAGAAAACGATTACAACATGCAGTAGGGTTAAGGAAAATATCATTTCTCGTGCACATGGTAGACTTAGATCATCGAAATTTTAACGTCGCGTCAAACTATTTAACATCTCTTAGGCAGCGTCTACTAGCTAAATGCCAAGCGACTGTATTGCAAAACGTACAATAATTTGAACCCCAGCAACCGCAATGTTCAGGCCCAGGTCCTTAGGAGATGCGAAATCAGAGAAAGACCAGAGTGGTAGGACATCTTTGTTCTGTACAGAAAAAGTGAGAGAATAACCAGAAGTAAATTGACTGTCAGACGGCCACACAACCACAAGCTGTCGGACGACTTCTGAAGTCACCAGAGTGTAGGCGATTGCCGGTAAAAAGCGCAGGCTTATTTTCCTGCAGCCAATTAGATAATGGTGCCCTCTTGTTGGCTTGCGCTTTCATAACGGACCAAGGTCTAGTCTTGCTGTAGTGGCTTGACCTTGAGGCTGGCTTAGGCGACCGGTATATGTTCACGCATCGGCGGCATTGGGTTAACCAAGCCAGTCCTGTGCGCTCCACAGACTGTCTTACAGTCGCCGCAGTTATCATGGCTAAACGTGGTGGCCGGTGGCCAGTACCGCCCAACCGGTGATCTGATTACTCGCTGCACCTATTTTTTTTACCGCCACCTTACGACCAGAACGAACTTTTGCCGGTTACTTGCATATTTTTACTGAGTTATATAGCAATATGAATGTTAAGGACTGATGAAGATTTACCGATAGGAAACGTAAACTCGCGAAATTAGATTTGCATTTACAATAACACCTAATCTTATCACACTTCTTTGAACCAACATGGACTCCCACATGCATATAAAAGAAAGTGTCTATTTTTGAGACCCTAAGTGTTCACTGCAGGAACCATCATACCTGTGCTTGTAAGTGTTGTTTAGTAAAGCAAACTGTCGACAAGGCCTGATGCTATTCTTGGACACATGTTAAGATGGTAGCGTTAAAAGAAGCAACTAAGGGAAGGAAAACTGACTTTTTCCGCTGTTTGACGCGAATGGCTAGAAAAAAATATGGTCGAAAAACAGCATTGGCCAGAAACACAAAAAGAAGCACCAGTAACCATTTTACTAGAACAGTTCCTTTGGCAAATGGCGGTCAAAAAAAAGAACGAAGTGACTTCCAGATCGGGGCTAGGATTGTACGCGGCCACTTGACCAAAATCTTTTGAATACCTTCTAAAAAGAAGAAAAAAATTGGTAATTATTGTCGATCAGCCCTATTTTTAACCCGGAAAGTTACGATAAACATCCAGCTCGGATTTCTTTGATTGAAATTTACTCCACCGCTTGCTCCTCTTGTACAGGTTAAAAATGTTGGTGTTAATCTAACCGAATACAGGGACTTCCTGCAGCATTAAGATTTGAATCTTATTAGGTAGGCAGTTTAACTAAGACGAAGCAATTCATGCGATATATAAAGTCAAATCCTCCTACCGTTCATAGACACTGGGTTTAAGCAACATTAGAAACACTTGAAATCAGTGGCCCGAATGCCTGCCTTTTATGCGAAGAAAAACCACGTGTAAACCCTGCCAGGGGTCGGTTAACTTAATTCGTTTTTTCTGTTCTTCCGTATATTTCCGCTGATTATTCATTGCATGCTTTTTAATAATATAGTGACAATTACATTGATGAGATGAAATGTATCTTCATAGTTAAGTACACATTTGGTTACGGTATTTTGATCTACTGAGTGGATTTCGTACCGTAAAATACTTTTATTAAGAAAATTGGCCTTTTTTATTATGTAATGGGCATAAATTTTGGCCAAATTGGGATAAGTCTCATATTTCAGGAATTAACTATGCTAATAAGAACGACACAACAAGTATTCTATTAATATCCATTATGTTGTAGAGAAATTCCAAAAAACGAAAAAAGGAAAAATATTTTAACTCCAGCCTCGAAAAATGTTGTCTGAATTTGATTAACTGCAATTGAGTTAATTCTATGGAATCTTATCTATTTTCGGAAACAATGAAACTTTGGTATCATTGCTGAACTTAATAATGGAAGAATTTTCTAAATTTTTGTGCTGCCAACCTGTAACAAAATGTTTTTTATAAAGTTTGCTTTACCACATCGCTTAGATGGAACCTAACTAAAACTGTCCATATATGTAATTATGAAGATAAGATACAACAAATTGCACTCAATGTAAGTCATTAAAAAAACATTGCACATGATGCTCTTCGCTTAAAAACAGAAGAGTAGATCAAAAAGCTTGCTGTTTATATTGTCACTTTTTTGAATTTGCAAGATTTGAGCAGAGCCTAGAATTAATCTGCTAAATCAGAGCCTAATCCAATATACATAGAAAAACGCTTTCTTTCATTTCCTGTCAAAAATCTTCATTTTCATTTTGATATTATTTTGAAAAAAACTTAACATGCACAGAAATGTGGCAGCTGAACATGTAATTTAAGTACTTTTTAAAGAGGAACCATATTATAAAAAAGTTTTTATAGTAACCTAAGGAATAACTTTATCAGACTTCTGTCGTGGATGTTCATTTTTCTCGACGATGTGATCTGGTATGATGATTCATTTCAAAATATTGTCCACATAGTCTTGTTCACCAGAAAAATATCTAAAAAGCTCATATTTTCGGTAAATGCTCTAAAATTGTTTAAACTGTTTAAAAGGTTTTGATATAAGCGTCGAATTAAATTTCGATCTATGCACGGAAGCTTGCAGACACTGAAAATACTGAAAAATTATTCAGCATTTAAAATTTCATTGGTAAATCATTGTAGTTAAATAATAAGAGTAAGGTTTAAATATTTTTGCTAAAGAGAATGCCTTGAAAAATAAAGAAACTAGTTTTGTTATCATTTAAAATAGTGGGTAGTGTCTAGTTATATTGCTCATTTACAGGCAAGTTTTATATCTACGGAAATTTCGGATTCTCAAGAAAATTTAGTTTTTCTTAACAAACAGTTATTAATTCGTAGATTGCTATTCAGTAACGAATTTGCCTTCGGTTTTTGTGCATGCGTTAATGCCGGTTTGCAAGTGGTTTATCAATATTTCAAAAACCTGCGGCATACTGCACGATTTCTTACACATATTGTTAATGTGCCAAAGCGATCAAAGGGCATTTAAAAACAAAAAAAATAGTTTTCCTGCTCTACACTTCCAGGAGAATATTTTGCAAATTGCTATTATAGTTTCCTTTTGACTGATATTTAGGGAAAGGAGTTCAAGCAACCACTGTGCTGTACATTCTAATCAGTTATAATAAGTATCATAGGAAATGCTGGATCAACACCCCCAGGAACCTAAAAGTATTACTTAAAATAAATTTTAAGTTTCTTTTTGACTTAGTGATAATGCCTAGTTGCAGGAGCCGCATTAATCATGCATTTGAGTAGGCGTTATCTTGCATAACTGGGGAGCAATAAAGGTATCTCAAAATCAAATTCATATTATAAGATCTGTGTTATGAGCAAATTAATGATCACGTCACACAGACACTTATAGTCAAGTGAAGCTGACTATATGCTTAACGTCAAAATATGTGAAGTAGAGATTTAATAAAAACTTTGTAAAACACCTGAAGACAAAAAACTGGAAAAAGTGGAATAAATACGTCGGTTTAGATCAACACGCTAATAATTTTTGCGAATACATTTGTAACCTGCGTTCGGAATGATCCAAAATTAAAGAAATTTCAGATTTGTAGTCTAATCTCTCTTTAATTGAATGTTATGTGCCCTCTCAAAATGATGTTATTAAAAATAAACATTGAATGTTACGCTCCACTTTGTTCACGTTCTCGTCTCCAAGATTTCATAGCAACATATTTACTAATGAGCGTATTTTGTAAATTTTATTTAAGAAATTCATATGTTGACGTTAAGGTCA
Organism: Ligula intestinalis; assembly: GCA_036362985.1. Taxonomy (NCBI): domain Eukaryota; kingdom Metazoa; phylum Platyhelminthes; class Cestoda; order Diphyllobothriidea; family Diphyllobothriidae; genus Ligula; species Ligula intestinalis. The sequence goes on along the minus strand of JAYGXS010000009.1, from coordinate 18,922,872 downwards.
CGTATACTCAAATTCGTGCCATACTTGCCCAGAGCAACCATATTTGTTCTCACTTAATGAGGGAGAATTGTTTGCAAACTGTTGGTATTATTGAAGGCTTTCGCGCAAAAACGTAGTTTGTGCACAGTGACTGCGGCAAGTTATACATGTTTTTTAATCAATTTAACCGTATAATGCTGGCATTCAATGTCAGCTGACCAGCTAACTGAGGGATGTATCTGCGCAGTTCAGGCGACAGAATAACACAAGATCCTTTTACATAGACAGGGTTTAAATCACCTTGAGACTTTGAGATTTTAATTGAATATTTGACATGGTTTATTACCGCGGACAGACTTCTAAATCCAACTGCCTGATGTTCGAACACAAACAGCGTAAAGTGATTTATCGGACATTGTTAGCTCACATTTCAAAGAGTTTTGAAGAGAGAAGGTTGTCGAAATTTTGGTAGCAATGCAATTTTATTATTCTTCAGTGCAACACAAATTGTAGCCTCCATTTAATAATATATTGCTAAAATACACTTAAAACTTAACTTACCCAATAACAATGAAAGCATTTGTTTGCTAATCAGCAATTTGCAAGTAGTATCATTGCATTTTCGAAGCATGAAGCCCACAAATCCAACTTTTTAAAATTAAAAGAGAATTCACATTTGTTTATACAGGCTTGCTAGCATATCCCCACAATTCAAGAAATTACATCTCACCCACTACACCTTAAACAAGAGCTCAAGTTTTATAAAGATACAAAATTATTTTAGCTTAAAATACAGTATGACGAGGGCTACATTGAAAATGCCTATGTTTGTAAAAGACTATTCATTACGTGCATAGGGAAATGAACGTGTTTGCGAAAACTTCGAAGTAATAATGAAGACTTTGAGAAACCAAATTATTATGATAATCCCCAAGATCAGAAGGCGTGAAAATTAGCTAGCAAGCAGAACAATAAATGTAAATCTTTCCTAATTTGGAAAGAAGGCCTAACCAGTTCCTTTATATAAATTGGCATTTTCCTTCGTCAAAATATTTTGGATATATTGCCGTCATTAAGAACAATTACTGACATATAGACATTTCAACTTTTCCAGTGCTGTTAAGCCTTTTTCCATTAATACAGGTTACGTTCAACGGTAACATCAAAACGTTTAAAATAAAATTTATAAATTTAAATCAATTCCCGGAAAAAAGGAGTTCTCGTATATTATTTTTTATGAAAATGGTGATAAGGACCATATTTAGAAATTCCTCAAAAGACCAAATTTCTTTGCTGAGCAAAAACGCATCCAAACAAAAAATCTGATATTGTTATTCCAAAGACTAGAAAAAAACTTTTAAATATATGTTACCCCTTAAAACAGCCATTTTCTCTGACATACAGGTATGAAATTTCTGTGCATGCTGCCTTTTTGAAATGTAAGTTCAAGATGAAAGTGAAGACATTTGAGAAATGTTTTTAACTAACCTAAAGATAAATGATTCAGTTTAACTGGGTTTGCAAGAACTTAACTTTTTCCGGCACAAATAATTACTTCAGGTCTCTGTTCTTATCATGCGGATACAAGAGAGAGTGGCTATATACAGAGTGAAGGTTTGAAGTCATATTTTTTTGTTTTTTTTCTTTTTCTTAGCGCATAAGAGGAAAATAAAATGTACAAAAAATTTTATTCATGTTCTAAATTTTATTCTACATAAACTTCAAGATCACGCTCATTGAAAGTTTTCGTTCTGTTTTATCAACATAATGCGGTAAAATGAAATGCGACAGAAATTTTTTTTGCTGCATTTTGTGGAAGAACAAAATTCACAGGTAAGTAAAACATAATTTGTAAAACTTTTGTTTGTTCCTCAAACCTGGCCTCACTCGCATTTGAACGGTTTCGTTAAAAGTTTCAGGTTCTTGACATGCTCCCTTTTGCTCTTCTTAAAACTTATTTTTGAGTTCTTTCATAACATAATGCACATTACTAAAAAAAGTTTGTTCTGTCGTCATTCATAGCATAAGAACTTTCTTCATTATGAGATTACTCCCAAGACCACTAAAATTAATGCTCATTACCCTGTGTCAAATTAGCATAACATAAAGTTAACTAAAACTGCAACTTTCTTCACTATAAAGCGCTCTCAGGATTTAAACCACTCAGTGGATCTAAATGATATGAACTAATATACGGTAAACTACCATGCCAAATTTTGTCATGAGGATTGCTTGCAGAAATTGCTATACTATATTCATATTGTATCTTAAGTAAAACTGAGTTAGGCCGAACTTCTACTATACCTACGAAGCACGTTATACGGGTTCAGATGTGGACAAAATAGATTTGTGCCCAATGCAAGCAAACGAGGAATCTCTGCAAGTTCAGCCAGAAAACAGTATTCACTATCAGCAGATTGCACCCACCGAATGATGTTCTAAAGCTGCAAATCAGCCACTAGATGTTCGTTTGTTCCAAAGAATTTCTGTCGATGAAACGTCCAGCACACCTTAATGGAAGCAACACCAGCAATCCGTTTAAGAAAAAAATATTACAGCGACAGATTTTACAGGCATACGACCGGAGAGAAGGCATATTTTTCTTGTGACTGTACACGCAACACGCTTGCTAAATATGCAAATTAGAGAATCATGCTGTAAACATCTTCACAAGCGTCATTCATCTGTGGACCTTTTTTCCTTTGACGTTAAAACTATTCATTAGCTAAAGGCACGTTCACTGCTAGAAATAGCTCTTGCACTATAAAACCGTCCCCTAAAAGAACAAAACTTGTTTGAATCCTTATGTAAATGAAGCGTTGTACAACGCTGGCTGAAGCTTAAAATGAAATTAGAGCGAACTACCTCAACTGTCAATTCCAAATGTGTGACTTTTAGCAAAAGTGCATTTTTCTTGCATTTTAGCTGTGAATCTATCTGCAAAGACACAACGCTATACATAAATGTACTCGTTTTGAAAAGATATATCTGCCCTCTCAAGTGGTCTTTCACATAAATTGAGCAACTCTTAGGACCCTTTTTAATTCTAACGTATGAGAGATCGGTGCAGCCGTTTTTATTGGGAATTTGCATATCGATACATGGCGTTAGACGATGGAGGTGGGGCGTAATTATTCGAATTCATGGCAGGGCTATAAATAAAATATCAGCTTAGCAAAATTTGTTAAGGCTATATTCGGCAAATAGGATGAAATAACAATATTTGACCGCCGGGGCGGGGGCGACTGGACTTATATCTCTACGCAAGTTCTCACGTTAAAGGATAAAATAAACTCGCTGAGAACCGGAGTTGTTTGCCGTAGGACGAGCAGATGTTGCGTTTGCTATAACGTGCAGCTAGAACGAGTTCAAATCAAGGCCTTACGTTCCTTATGCAAGCTTGACTGTCATGTATCAAAAATCTGAATTATCTTAAGACATTAGAGGCACTATTCATTTCCCATAAATTGGGTTGGCTCCTGTTTTACCAAAAACAACGCATGAAAAAATATTTGTTATGCTGTTCTCAATAAATATGTTAAGGAAATGTAATATAAAATTCGCCGAAAGGGCAATATCTAACAATAAATTAAATCTCAACCATATATTTCAATATTCGGCCTAGCAGTTAATGCTTCAAAACTTGTTTTGTTTATTTTATAAATAAAAAAAAATACCCCAATAGACAATTAAATGAGTGGTTGTAATAGAACTAAGAATGCATTATGTTCGTTAGAAAAACCACAGAAAGTGCCACATGAAGTTTTCAAGCCAAAGTTAATCAAAACCCACATTTGGTATGCGACTGCAATGACATTTTTATCCTATAACACGGGAGCAATAAACATAAATTTTCCAATGAAAGCGGTCTTACCTGGATGCTCCTCCTTACTTTGGAGGTGTAAAATAGAGTAGATCAAGGGTAATTTCAGAACGCGTGCCCCTTATAATGTTTTTAATACAGTTTTTTCAAGACGTCCTGTTCGAAGCTAACCTACGGCCTGCGCCATACCTACAGAGCTTTAAATCTTCGTAGTTTAAGCCAAATGAGATTATTTTAACTATATCTGTCATACAAATATTATTATCAGATGCATTTTCGGTCGCTTCAAGTTTGTCGTCAATGCGTTTAGCCATCTTCAGCATAAAGCCGAGAAAATTCGTTTTCTACCGTTAACTGCTACTTTTAAAACTAACAACATATATTATCTTATAAAATATGATTAAACCACGCAGCGATTCTGCTGATTGCATTTGTAACTCCAACTTAATTGACGAGCACCTTAGTTGCGGCATTTACAAGAATGGCCAGTTCGGTTCCAGCGATTGCGGATCTAGGGTGTCCACAAAATATGGCATTGGATAAACATATGCGAAGGAGGTTTTTCCTGAATAAAAACATGAATTTATTTGCGTCACTGTAAACGTAGCACGTCTTTTTCGTCATTTTTTTAGGACACAAGTGTACCATATTAAACCGTCCACTGAACATGCTTTCAAAGATACACCTCGGGATTTCTGTTTAGAACGAATAGTTGTACCGACTGGTGTTTAAGACGTACGATCTGTCAAAGACCATATTCTTATTGTGACTGCAAACCTTAAACCTTTGCTTGCCAAATATCCAAAAAAGTAAGGCATCGTGTTATCAATGCTTTCGTAATTATCGTTTATCTCAGGATGATGCTTTTCTCGTAAAAGAAAAAACTATTCATTAGTGACAGGCACGCCCAGATCTATGAGTAGCTTCTTCCACATAGAAAAGGTTCCCCAAGAGGACAACAATGATTTAACCCTTTTTTAAACGTAGCGCCGTACATCGTGCTGTCTCAGTGTCTACATTTACAAATAAAATTAGAACAAACACACTCAAAAGTCAACGCCAAATCTGTGTCTTCGAGAAAAAGTGCTTTTTTTTCATTTTAGCTCTGAATCTTCTTGCAAAGACATAACGCTATGCTACAATGTACTCAATTTCAAAAAATATATCTGCTCTATCGAAAGGGCTACCACAAAAAGTAAGAATTTCGTAGGACTCTTTTTTACCCAAAGGTAAATGAGATTACTGCAGAAGTTTTCATTCGGACATTTAACACCAATACATGGGGTGAGCCAACGGAGGTAGGGTACTTTCATTCGAATTCATGGCAGGGCTATATATAAATTATGAGTTTCGCAAAATCTGTTTATGTTACATCCAGCAAACAAAATGAGGTAAACATATTAAAACAGTAGTGGAGGTGCGACTGAATTAATTTCCCTGCGCAAGGTCCTTCGCAAAAGTATAAAATCAAACACGCTGAGAAAATTGCCGCAGAACAAGCAGCTGTTGCGTTTGCTTTAGCGTGCAGCTAGAACGAGTTTAAATCAAGACATTTTGTTCCTTATGCAAGCTTGACTGTCTTGTATCAAAAATCTGAATTAACTTAAGATGTTAGAGGCACTATTTATTTCCCGGAAATTGTGTTGGTTCCCGTTTTACCAAAAAGAACGCATGAAATAATATTCGTCCTTCTTCTGTTATAAAATATTTTGAGATTAAGAAATTCAAAATTTGCCTCAAGGACATTTTTCAAACAATGATAACAAACCTTACCGAATAATTTAAGTCTCAGCGTAGTAACGATTGCCTTAAAACTTTTTTTTAAAATTTATCTTAAAAGCAATCCAAGTAGGTAAGTAAATGAAGCCCAAAGAAAGCAGTTGCGATCAAATTATGTGCGCATTAGTTTTGTCAGAAAAAATGCTAAGAAGCGCCATATCAAGTTTTACTGGTAAATGAATTCAAAGTTAGTATGAAACGGTTATTTCAATTATGTCCTATTCAACTGGAGCAAAAAAGCGGTAAAATTGCGATTGAAAAAGGAATACCTGGAAGCCATTCATTGCTCTTATGGTAGTACATATGGTTGATTGGGAATAATTCAGAAACGCATGCCCCAGAAAAGGTTTGTTAAACAGTCTTTTCAAAACGTCCTCGCCAAAGTCAACCTACAGACTGCCCTTAAGGAAGAAAGCTTGCAATCTTAGCCCCCTGAACTTCCAAAAAGCCGGAGAGGATGATTTTCATTGCACCCGGCAGAGAAACTAAATTTAATAGATAGATTCCTGGTCTTTTTTAGGCTTGTCATCAATGCAGTCTAGCCAGTTTCATCACCTTGCCAACAAAAGTCATTTTCTTCCGTTAGTTGTCGCTTTTAAAAGTTACGATATACATTGTGCCATTAAGTGCGTTAAGATCACGCAGCATTTGAGCTGTTTTCACTTCTTACGTAGGCGTGGATGATGGTTTGCCTGATTTACGGCATTTATAAGTACGGCAATTTTGGTTCCTGCAATTGTCTATCCAAGGTGTCCCAAAAATGAGTCATCATATATAAATATTCGAATGAGGTTTTCCTGGAGATAAATGAAGATTTATATGCGTCATTGTAAACGTAGCACGTCTTTTTCTTCATATTTTCAGGACAGTGGTATGCAATTTTAAATTGCTCCAAAATTCTTGCAAACAGCAACGCATGAAAGCTGCAATAAGGACCTCTAGCTGGTCTTACATTTACTGAGACCACTTATTATCTTTTGTGCCGAATGAAAAGTTATTTTCCTACCCAGAGTGATACAAAGTACAGTTACCGATTAGCAATTAAGCTATTACTTCTTATAATTTGTGCATAATGGATTGATGCAAATTGCATCTACTAAATGGCGCTCACCCCAAATGACTATGTCATTGTATAAGCCCTTTTGAAATTGAAGTCGTTCTTTGCGCATCGCCTCAAGAATTCCGATTAACAGGGGATTGTTGGTCAGGAATTTACTGTTATTTTCGCAGGGAATACCTTTCTTAAAATTCTGACAAATGTTCAATACGTGCATCGCTGTTGGTGTAGGTCACATTAAATTGTACATCGCGTTCATGCAAATGTCGCCACAGCATGTCTTTTACGACAGCATTCAGCGCCTCGGTGATTCACCGCTTGCGTTCTTTTGCATACTGTGTCGCGGCACAGACTAATCCTCTCACCAGTGTCCCACGGATTCAAGTAAGCTGATAGTGGAGGCAGTTTCCGTAACACATCTATTTGGTTGTTTAACATTAATATATACGCAAACTGTCAATTCTTAGTATGCTTGAGCTTCATCTGGCTAAAAAATGAAAAAAGAAATATCATTTTAGCGAATTATTAAAGTAACTTCAGCTGTATGTTACACAAAAAGTTTTATTTTCAGAAAATTAAGGTAAACACTCAATTTCGCGCAATGACACTGATAATATGACCTTTTATAGACTTTCTGTCATGCTTCTTTGCATCACATGTGATCTATTTGCCCAAAGAACGAAAATTGTGACCTGAAGGTCGAATTTGCAGCCTTTTTTAGGCAACGTTATTGGTCAGAGTCCGAGGAAGAAACACAAGGCAGAGCGAAAGGAGTGAGTACCGTTAGTGATCGAGAGAAATTGATCATTGGAGGTGTCTTTATTTAAGTTCTAAAATTAATCAATCGTAAACTGAAGTCACACGTCCTGTTCTGCCTTGGTTTACCAGCAACATATATCATTACTAGCAAGGGAAACTGAGACTGGAATAGCCATTTCTGGTTAATAAGCCATCAGCAGCCAATCGTACCAATCCTGAGTGTTGTCCCACTCAAGGGTCAGATCCGCAACGTTTTGATCAGAAGTCGAAAACCCCAATAATTCAGGCACATGCTCATTATCTCACTGGTTTATCTCGGTAGATATGGAAGTCCTTTGATTGACATTCGCCGATCGCTTAGTTGAGTTAATACTTAGAGCGTTGCGGGTTCGAGCCTCGGGTAATGTACCGCTTGGGGTATGATTAACTAATGATGGTTAGTGTGCCGGAAATGGTCATTTTGGTTTTCTCTGTCCCTATTGACAGTGCTTTTTGCCTATACTACTAACCATTATGTGGCTGCGGCTGGGTTTCAAGAATGGGCCCCAAGTCAGAGTAAGACGAGGTAGTACCTTAATCGGCCAGTGAATGGTACTCAGCGAGTGGCTGGAAGGCAATCGTCCTTCATAGACGGCTCAACAGATTGCTTGCCAATCTGAAAATACCATTTTAGTATTACACAAACTAAAAATAGAAACGTAACGTGGCAAAAGAAGAGAGCACCTAAAAGACGTGTATCTAAAAAGGTATTTTTACATTAATATCAGTAAAGCAACTGAGTGGAAAAAAGGATTATGTTTATTAAACTCTGGATAAGCTGCTGAGATATTTTATAGAAAGCTAAATAATACACGAACTAAAAAATAGCAAATTTTAATATATAGTGTCTTAATATGAAGGAAAAGGGCGCAATTGGAGAGAACAAGAGGC
>JAYGXS010000009.1:18863572-18902878 GCA_036362985.1 Ligula intestinalis | reverse complement strand
CATGGATAAACTATTTATGGCGTGGTTCTTGTTACCAAACATTAAATTATTTATTTATACCATTTTGGGACTTGACCTAAAATTCCGCACATTTTTTCCATCTTGTTTATGAATTAATATGGCTGAAACTTTCTAATAGATCGGCGACCCTTAAAAGGAAGCTCAATGGGTTTTTACATTATTCACTTTCTTTACCGGACATTCCGGATTTCCGCTGGCTTCATAAACCTTGACGGGTCTTTTGGTCACTTTGTTATACAATCATGATATCGACAAATATAAATTGCTGGGGCTGGTTTACGCCGCAATATTATTTATTAGCTTCTCTTAGTTTAGGGGATTAACCACTACGCATGAGACTTTTGCCTTTACCTCTGTATACATTGATATAACGGGTCACTAAATATAGGTTTCTATGATCTGCAAAATGCATAAAAGTGCATGCAATTCTGAAATCAAGCAATGATTGCGTATTGTTTTTCCCGCTTGATGTCAACCGGTATTAGGACGGCCCAGCACCCGAGTCGAAACTCTTTACATCCTAAGGGCAATAGAATAACGGGAGTTACAGTTCAGCGGGTGCATGCAGAACGGAAAAGGACGCGCGACCTTCAAGGGCCGACACGCAGGGACGCAAGGTCAGCCGCCGGCCGGGTTTGGAGGTCACGCATGATAGGACGCATGCACATTCGCGCATCACTTAGGGCGCGACGTGTCATTTTATGAACATCCCATGATGACTGCCTGCATCGGGGCCAATAGGGAATAAAGCCTGTTGGTCTTTAAATACGCTGCCACCGACACTAGGCGGCACTCTGCTGCTGGGTGCGCGGTATTTTGTGGCTCGGGACACGATGTTCTGCTGCTGGAGACGCCGGACTCTGTTGCCGTAGACAAGAGGCTGCTACCGAAACTAGACTGACGACAGAACACACGCTGCTACGGACACACAGAAGATAGAGTTCATGAACAAGCAAAAATAGTTAAAGTAAACTGTTATCTACTATCCTGTCTGCCTTCATTTCCTAACATGTGACTGTGGGATATAACCATTGTTGACGAAGGTACAGCCAAGTTTATAACAACGAGCATTCTTTAATGCCTCTTTCCATATTTATTTTAGAAGTCCAGTTTGACGCGTATACGGGTACTTTCGACAAATTCTCGCCAGGCCTTCCATTTATATGAAAACTGGCGGCGAGTTTAGGTGTGTTCGTCTTTTCGGACAAGTGAGTAGTGGAAATAGGGATGGGGGTCGATAAGAAAATGCTGGTTGTAAGGGTATGGTTTTATGGAGTAGTCTAGGGGAGGGGACAAGGAAAGGGAGACAAACATAGCGTGGATGACTGCATGCCGCTAAGTGACTGTGGGCCATGCCAACTGTGGGGCTTGTAGGAAGTTCTTTTGTGCACACAAAGCGGGCTTCCTCAGCCTGATAGCGGTCGCTTCTGCTGTCGCTAGCAGGCGCTGCCCCAGGGACTTCGGATAATTTGGTGGGACCCTGTAGATCACTCGGAAAGCTTCTAAGGGGTCCACCCGATATCCGAAATCAACCATGTGCGCCAGAATAGAGCTGTTTATGCTCCTGACTTTCCACTTTCTCAGCCATGCCGGGAGGTGTAAGAACTGACGAGAATTTGTCGAAAGTACACGTATACTCGCTGAATTGGACTTCTGAATTCTCTGATGGGAATTTTTGCAACTCATATTTATTTGTCAAGTGAAGTCATCATAATTTTGTCAATCATTTGTTATTACTCACTCTCTTCTAACACTTGTTTTGTCATTTGTATTTATTGATATCCTGTGAGACATTTTTTGCTCAATGAAATTTTACCCCACATTATCTTTTACATTTAAGGAAATTGGATGTTACACTTAAAACGCTTTGCGAAGTCATAAGGTGATCTGTTTAATTTTTACAAATATGTCAACTAACTCGTTTTCCTTACTTTAATACATGTTTATTTTACAGTAATTTTTACTTAAAGGTTAGCCGATATGAATGTTCGGAAGTTATGGTGCACAAAAGCATTGCGACTACAAAACTGCTCCTAGATACTTAAATAAAGGACGTCTAGGCGCGGTTCGTCAAGAAACGTATTTCTCCAAACTTGTTATAGTATCTTGGAAACATATTTAGCAGATTTCCATATTTAATGGTACTTCATAGTCAATTACCAAACGTCATCTGTTTTGTCTTCCTTATGACCTCATAATACTACCCACCTTAGCGTACAACAAGTTTAGAATTTCCAGTAGGTCACCACAGTAAAATCCCTAACAAAATGTGTCTTTATACTACAAAATTGGAGCATGACACCTACCGCATATTTGCGATTTGGCCAAGTAACTAATTGTGTGGTTGCTGTTAGGAATACTTAACGCCTTTAAACGCAAAACCTTAAGTTCAGGTCTTGTGCAAGCACAAGGCTGCGTCTTTTCTTTTTTAACCTACCTGCTTTTATCATTAAGCACTTTTACATTTCTCGACGAAATTTCTTCCTAATCACTGTATTTTTTCAAAGAAGTTCAATGTCGGAATTTTGGATGAGACTTGTCAGATAGGTCCACTTGCATTTTCTCGCTTAGGGTTACTGCACATACGGAAATAGGTTTCTAGAAAATAATGCATAAACAGCAGACTTGTAGGGCTCTATAAATTTCGAGAGTGCTTATCAGCTGCTTCCTCTCGCTGCATGACGTGAGTAACGAACGAGCCAATACAAAATTTACTTCGTACAGAAAAGGTCAGTATGGTCGTAGAATGTGGGCATGATGGCTACGCAGTGAGTGAAGCGCAACAAAATTTGTAAATCAGGGAGCCGGATGTTACCAGGGCAAAGTTAGGTCAACCACATGCTCAAAATCGGGTTTTGACCGCCGTGGATAGGCTGCTTCCAGGTAGCGCAAGGTACGAGTTGTACGTGCTAGAGCAAGTACTCAGAAAGAAGTTTTAAGGTCCATAGTATGACCCCTATGAAGCAAATTCTAAGTAATGGATGAACGATAAAATCTGTATTCTGTATTGCCAACTATGAAGGTGCTCTTTAGCTTTAGCTGCCAACTGTTCGGCCTATTTACTTGCATTTGCAAGTGCATATAAATTCGTAAACACACTTCCCAGCCCACCGTAAGGCTTTACTGTTTTTCTTTATTTTTACTTTCCGAGATGTGTGTGACATACTAAGGTTACTGATTAGTTTTCGTGACCAGGATCTATGACCATACTGAAATTTACTGAATGACTTTTAATTCTGTATTTTCTCATATGTTACTAAGGTTATGCAGCAAGAGGAAGCAGCTGCTGAGCACTTTCAAAATCTATAGATCTGGTAAATTCGGCTGTTTATCCAATCTTGAAAGTTTCTGCAGGGAAAATATGTTTTAAGTTTCTAAAAAAGAGGAGTCAAGTTTACCAAGCATACTTTTGCATCAAACTTTCGACAGGTCAAAACATTTGGATTTAATCTTTCACTTGCTCTTGTGCAGCAGGCTACATTAGCCGAACAATGAGGCACCTGGAAAAGACGGTACGTGAGCAAATACCGGCCTGGTCAAGTAAAGGTGGAACTTGATCGATCTCGAGTTCTATTCTCGCACATTTTGTAGATATAAATCATCAGGTCAATACTAACGAAGCCTTTCGGTTTTTCTTTCGGACACCAGCTAAGTTTTCCAAAGGCCCGCGCCAACGGGTGCTTTCAACAGTCGAAGCGGTAGCTATATGGCTAAAAATTGAGTGTTGTTTTGTCAGAAGACACTGACACCAGCCCTTGTACTTCCGTGGCCGACCCCGACTAGAGATGGTGAAGGCATTGTGCCCCCACATCCCAGTGACAGTCACCTGCTTCATGCCAATAGCAGTAATTATCACTACATGCATCTGACCTCTGATCAACGCTCGCAATCTTACCCAATTGCCCCATTCTCCGAGCACAGGGACCTCTACACGCCGACCCCGCCATGCGGGCGACGTGTAAACGATTAATTGTAATCAGACCACCTATATAAGCCCTGCCCAACTGTACCGTTTTCATTATCCCTGCAAATGTTTTTGCCTGATGAAGATTTGCTTCAAGCATATGCTAGCCAATTTTGACTTCTCAACTTAAGCATGGGAATATTTGCAGAATTCAAGAAAAGGGTTGAAATGGAGAATGTGATGCAATCGCGCAAAAGCTTTAGTCGCCGGAGGTTTTGGATTCATGATTGATTTCATCATCAGAGATAGCAGGAGTACATTACGCACAGGGTTTTGCAGCATTTCTATTGATAACTCGGTATGCTAGCACACAGCTCAGTAGATCAACAGCTGCTCTTCACGTTGATATTGAGACCAACATCTAAAGGATAAAAAGTCTAGAATCTGAGACATGCGCAGATAAGGGTCTAGAATCGTTTGTCGGATCTGACGCATCTGGCAAGAGTGGAGCGCGAATGGATGAACACGCAGTAGCAGCCGTCTGGAGACATAAAGCAGCTCCTTGCTAAATATTGGAGCTGATTAGCTATTTTTTGAAAAAAGACCCTTGCTTTGCAGATAAGTTAGCGCTCTCTAGATATGTTCAAAGTTATTAATAGAAGTTTGTGCAAATACAAATTTTTAGTTCATTTTTTGCTCACCTGAACTCTGACTTTGAAAATACAAAGTCTCTATATCAATTCTAACATCTAAAATGCAGTATTCCCTGTCCATACTAAAATAAAAGTGAGGTAATTTTTCTGTAGGCGCCAATGCGTCAAAAGATATCAGTCCTGCAGGCGTAAGATCCGATTCTAAGTCATTTTTATTGGCAATATCTTTTAGAGTGAAGACTTTTCAATCCATTTTTGCCTCATATACAGAGGCCTATCTTAGAAGTGGCCTCACAGTAACAGATAGTTCACGTTTTTTAGAGTTAGGCTGATTGTTTAGAAAAGGTCTTACTCCAATACTGGCAATGCGTTTGCTGAGTGGGACAGGAAAATGTCGGAAAATGATGCAGACGTATTTTATTCATTGAAATGTTGAATAATATCGGTTGAAGCAAAAATCATACTTATGGAATTTTCTGACAGATATTAATTATTCATTTGACACCAAGTTGTGATAAACTCGTAGCTCAGTTGGATTGGAGCGTTGGCCGTACTTAAGCTTTCCCTTGCTTTCTTGAACTATAATACCACCGAGGACACCGAGTCAAAGGTATTATTCGAAGCTGCTAAAGGCTATTTATAAATTTTTTGGTGTTTTTTTGGTGTATTCTTCCTAAATTAATTGGAACATAATGCTTGGGCAGTCATTTTACCGTAAAAGAATAAATGGGATTCATTTGTTGTAGAAGACTTGGCGGTGAATTTGTCCCATGTGTGATTAAATTCAGGGCTTTGGATGCGACATCGTAGGTCACTTGGCTCGGGCCTTCCGCTGGTTTTCGTTGTTTAGAATACTATCGAGGCCGTTGAGCTTTTTGCAAGTAGTGCAAGTTAAAAGTTATACAGTAGAGATGTTTGGCAATTCAATCAGAATGATTCGTGCGAAGCTGAATCAAGGAAAAATTTAGATGTTTGCACGATTTCGCCTCTATCCACTATAAGTATTGCTCGAGAGGGTAGATTTGGTGGAATTCTGGTAATGAACGGTTTCCCTCTAAAAGGTGACATGCACTAGCAACTTCATGTAGAGTTTTGGTTTAATAATTGGGTAAATCCCACTGGGTTATGGATATGTTATTAAGAAAACGTACTTCTTTAAGCGCAGAAAAGGTAAGATAAATCCTGTCAAGTTGGAAAATGGAAAAGCCGAGTTTTATGGGGCAGCGTTATTCAGAAAACAAACGTATAATATTTTTTAAAAAATAATTTAATTTTATATAGACTGCCGTGATTATACTTTGTGCGACTGATGAAAGACTCTTAATGATTTATCAAGCTATTATAAAAACTAATGTGGATACTTTAGGGAGTTGTGATAGTGAAAACACAATTTATATGAAACAGGTCCTGAAATATTTGATTTCAAGTGAGAAGCATCTGCAATTCTTATTCAGACAACTTGATCCTCCTAGGCAAAATCTAACACTTTTTATAAATATATGCTAAATGCCTTATTCGCATATTATTTGGCCTGCTAAGTATGCTTTTATTCAAGTACTGGCTTTCTAAGCGCAGCAAAACATTTGAACATCAGCGTTATCTGTGGTTCATAACTCAAAAATTTACGGACGAAGACGTTCTCTGACAATATTCGGTTAAGACGAGCATTTAAGCCCTTCAGCGCATTCCGGTTTGGCAGAAACGTAACGCTCTTTTCAGTACTAACGCAATGACAAGAATTCCCTTGAATATGGACCACCACGGTTTGCTTGTTATACGTTTAACTCTCTTCGTGAGATCGTTTGCCAGCGTCTTTAATCTGATAATGATATTGCGCGCCTTACGAAATAAGTATCCATAGCAGCTTATAGCCATTCTAGTTTCCCTTGTCTTTTCTAAAATTACGGTCAACTTTAACAGCATTATTGCTAATGAATTTGCAAATCAAAAGAACGACCGGACACCGGTCAGATAAACCAGTCTTTCTGTTTTGTCGCGACCGCCATATTTTCTGCCTTACCCAAAATATTTTCTTACCTGAAACAATAACTTACTACTCAACTGGCGTTTTTACTGGCACTTTTTGAGCAAACTTTTTGACATTTTCACGAATTACTGATAACAAATATTTGTGTGTATGGTTTCTGAAAGAGAAGAGCAGCTTCCGTAAACAAACAACGCATGATATCTGCTGACAATTGCTTAGTACTGGTCATAATATTTAGCCTTTTTTCTCAAGCAGATCATATTTTGCGCAATGTTTTACTAAGGGGATTACAGCTGCTAATACTCGCAGATATATTAATATACTTATGTCATATGCAGTTGCCTGTTGGGTGAACAGTATACCTCCGAGTTCTTACAACATGCTGACATTTGCTGACTCCTTAATCAGCATTGAGTAAGATGTAATACTGATTATCACGTGTGCTCTTTTAGATCATTTAAATCACAATGGTATGCCTGCTTTCTAGTGAGCTTCCTTCTGAGCGCTAATAAATAGTATGTACTGTTAAAAAGTTGCTGCTCAAATAGTATGCCTTTTTGTAGTTAATTTTGTCTGCCTTTATAAATTCAAATATATTTTATGTAAAACATGCACAAAATAATTCAATCTCGTTCTCATTTAATAGCATATTATGCATTTTTGAAATTGTACAGTAAAGGAAAGAGTTCCCTTTGGTTTTAGACAAATAATTTTATTATGAGAATGCTTACGATTGTGTGATTTACACTCATAATACATCGTATATGTCAATCTATTAAAGCTGCTTAAAATTTACACAGTATTATTCACATCTACTGCAACCTTTTATGAGAACTATTTGATCTCTTTCTCAAACTTTATTCTAAGAAGTAGATTTTCTTAAACAGGATGTATACAGCGCACTAGTTGCTTATCATTAATTCAGGTGTAGCAGTCGGGAGATTTCAAAATTGCTCGGAATATAGAAACAATGGCAAGCTGAAAATTTAAAAAAGGCGTAAGTTGCTACCAAATGAGTAAAAAGAATTTTTCTTGCACTTTTTTCCATAAAATACATTTGCATTTATAAAGGCAGTCAAAATCAATTTTTTAAATGCAAACTATTTAAGTATCTAATTTTTGCAGTACATGGGTTTTGTTAACAAACAGTGCGAAGCTGAAAAGCCGGCACCTTATTTTGTTTGAAATGACCTAAGAACAGGCTACATAGTAATCAGTATTACAACCTTATTCAATGCCGATTAGCAAGGGTCTATCAATATTTTGCAAATGTTGGCATATTGCATGAATTCGGAGCCGTAGTCTTTTTTTGTTATGGCTACTGCTCCGAGTTGATATTTTTAAATATTACGTCGGAAAAACAAACAGTTGACACAGAAATGTATTATTCGACACTTTGGTGTTTATAATATCGAGAAAGCCGCAAGTACCTATGTTAAATTACAATTATCGTCTTTTAGCAAGTTAATGGACTCCATTTTAAGTTTTATAGGTTTTTTTTGAAGAAGAAGAAGAAGAATGCTATATTAAGGATTTGACAAACCTGAATTTTCAGCAAAAATGGTCCATTCACGGAAAGCAGGTTGTAAGGTAAACAAAGGATCATTTTTAAAAAGACAAAGGTTAAAGGTCATGTAATACTCACATGTCAAGTTTGTTACGACATTTACATCAACTATGGAGACAAATCGGCTTTCAACTTCTCCATTTTCGCTTCTTTACACGCTTTTTTCTTCGTGTTGTCATCCTACGGAGAATTTTCGATGTCGGTGTTGTTGGTGAATTGCATATGCAACAGACTGGCCACATTTGACAAATATTGAGAAATTGATATGTTGTAGATCAAATAACTTGCTTTCGTGCATTCAGAAAGGTAGCAGTGTACTGTAGATATGACTTTATGATCACAAATGTAGACAAATAAAGCAGAGGATTAGGGTGGATGGTATAGGATTATAAATTCCCCCGTGAATGGAGAGCAAAGAAATGGGTGGCTTAAATTTGAAAGCCACGTCAGCCAAAAGTCATGTTGATCCCCACATCTTCTGCATCCCATGTTCTTGTTATTTATTGATCTACAATTTTGTTCGGGCTTTCGGATAATAAGAATTTTCTGACCCACGCTGTAGTCTTCTTTTTACATCCAGTGGCGATCCAGTGTTTCACAACCATTTGCAGTTGTAACAGTGCTTTTCGTGAGTGCTTGAAGAGTGCTTCGAAAAAAGCCTCAAGTACGAGGCACTTTGATATCGTTCAGTCTCCTGGAAATCTTCGTTTGCAAAATCGTCTTCGTATTTTAACTTAGGTATCATATCTGATTTAATCATATGTTTTCTCAGCTAACGCTTGACATTCTGTTGCCAAAAATCTTAGAGAAATAACATTCTCGTTCTGTCATAGAAATATTTTGAAAAAATACCTTTCTCAACTTTGATATAATACCAAAATATTTTCAGCACTGTGGTTGTCATAAACACTTTCAGAAATAGATGAACGGTCAGTTTTTTAAGCCACAATTTGAAAATAAACGTGGCTGTCTTAATCGGATTGGTTAAATTTACTGAAATACAACATCGTGATAGTTGTAAATAGATCAAAGGTCGTTGGAGGGTTAATTTTTTGTGCATTATTATCCCGCTCAAACATGTCAGGTAGAGAGCCTAATTCTGGGCCTTGCGGCCGTGAATTTAACCGAATGTTAAATTTAAAATAAAAGTCTCCTTCTTTCAATATACAGTTCATGTTTAGAGAATCTACTTTTTCTTCGATATATTCTTTAATCATCAGATTAACTAAATTGATACCTTCTCAATTATTGGCGAAGTAAACAGAGGTATTAGACACAAAAGAGGCAGACTCAACGCTGCCCTGGAGATGTATCTGCACCAGTAAAAGTCTTAAGAAAACGTATCAATGAAATTTTTAACTTGTTCTCAACCTTCAATGTAAATATTAAAACCCTCGCCGGATTCCCAAAAAAGTTGCACTATTTTAGATTTTAGCTAAGAATAGGATATGTATGAAAAAGCGGGTATGACGCAACTTCATGCTCAAGCTGAAGGCCATAAGTTTTTGTTTTAGTGATCAAAACGTCAAATTTTGGGCAAAACAGCATAATGATATGGCGTTTTTTGGGTCATCGCCTCGTGCACATTACGCTACACTTAAAGGCCTCAAGCTTGAACCTCGGGTTCTACTGTATATGCTTCCATGAGCTGCGGGACCATTTATAAAAGCACTGCCTCAAAGGCAGTGAAGTGTATATTTTGCTCTTATATGGTATTTGGCTGAGTTTTTAGTTTTACATTCGACGGTTTTATGTAAAATATTATATTTGCTGCAGTGCAGTTCACGAAAATATTAAATAAACGTTACATTTCCTTAAAGGCGCTTTTATTATAAAGATGCTTATCCCCTTAAAGCACGGCCAAAGCACTGGTTGATCCAAAAGTTTTAATATAGAAAAAATACTCCATAATTTGGTATGAAGTTCCTTGAGAGAGAATATGTTTTGACTTAAAATTACTGACTACAAAACATTTTTCAATTAAAATTTAATTTACACGAACATTATGATAGAAAACAGAGTCTAGACAGCTTACTTATATCTGCACATATAATATTATTGAAACACAATTGATGCCCACGTAAAAACGCAAATTTATCGCTTTAGGTCATATACTTAGATTTTTTTGAAATTCTACTGAAGGCAAGCATTTAAATATTATAATTTAAGCTCAGACAGAAGAAATGCCTAAACTCGCGTAAAAGAAAACATACGTTCTTCGGTAAAACGGAAGTATGAAGTTCCAATCATTGTTTTAATAGACCGCAAAACTATTTGCGCTATTTTTGGGGCTTATGTGCCTACCCTTTTGAATTCCAAAATGTAAAATAATCGAATCTTGTCTTAATGTTTACTTCCAAACATTTTTTCCGACACCATGACTTACTTTGTAATTTCGGTCAGCGTGAATTTGCATTTTCAAAAATCCACCCTAATTAAGTTAAAAACATCCGGTCGTCAAAATGGGTCTCAAATTAAAATTGATCAGAAGTTAATTTCATGCGTGAGGATATACTCTGCAGTTTTTCTGATACTCTTCTTCCTCACATCTATGAGTCGGTTATGTTGTGCTTAATACTGGTGGAAAATCCGCTTACATGCCTGTCGCTGTGTTAAGAGGCTAAACTGTAAAAGAAAACACATGCTGATTTTAAAAAGCTAGACAGCTGTTGGCAACTGCACAAAAAATGATTGGATACGCAGGTGACCAGGAGATGGCCTTATCAGAGCATCACTTAATCAACCAGAACTCCAAAGCGCTGACGACTTCAGAAGACCCGCTGGCGTCACCTCACAGTACTTGACCAAGAGCAGACTTTCCAGCTGCATGTCCCTTTAAGCGCCTCGACTTTAAACCCAGACAGTTCGACCTTGTTGGAGAAAATGATTAAACCGGGTTCCACCATCGAAGGAGATTAAGTAGAGCAGGGATCCTGTGGGCAAAACTAGGGACAAAACGCCGGCACGAGTTGTTTTACAGAAGAAAAAGCAATCGTTTTCTTTCTCAGTCCTGATGAAAGTTTGAACAAACGGTTTGCAAACGCATGAAAACTATTTTTGTCGTATCCAATAAAACCTACTCTCTGCAGTGGACAGGTGATTTGAGCAACTGGTGTCCTACTCAGCAGGGCAGACTAAATGTCTGCTGATGTGCCTTGCAAAACAAATACCAATGCACGTAATTTTGACTGCGCAGCTGGGACTTAACTGATGATTGTCTCCCCTTAAATTTCTGAATACATGAAGGGAATAAGCCCACGAAAACTCGCGATTATAATATATGAACACTTTCTCTGCCTGACACAACGTGTGTGGAGGGTTGTCCTCTGAACGTAAACATTCAAATACAGCGGGCCCTAAAGCTTTGAATAACGCTCAGTATTGGATGTGGGAATTTCTAGTAGAGACCTAAGACTTTTAGAGTCTAAATAAGGCCACTTCGGTATCTCTTCCCTGTTAATTTCATGTCCTGTAATTTTGAGCCTGACCCTTAAAAGTCATAGGTTTACTGATATGTAGCACCTACTGGGCGCTGTCACTCCTGATCATGTTCCGATCACTTAAATCAAGGTCATATATTTACTTATTGCTGAAATTATTCCTTTAAATAAACTTTGTTCAGCTTTCAGGCCCGACAGAAGTATACCATTTATTTAATAAGAGTACGATGTGCATTTCTTGCGTTTTCACAAGCCAAGATCAACTTGCCGACAGCGGTTTTAACCAAAATTGTACAGCATTTACAACTGCTCTCTCCTCTTGGTGAGCGAGCAAACGGCAATTTCCGTAAACTCTATTGCATAGTCAATCCAGGAGACTACCAAATTACACTATATGTCACACGACTTTCTATAATGAGAAAATGACCCACGGTAGCCTCAGTCGCCTACGGCAGCGCATGTCGTTTTCTGCGTAAGAATTTTAGGTAAAAATTGAATTTAGGTTCCAGAATTGTTAACGTAATCTACTGTTTGAAAAAAAAAGCATGACATCAATAGTTAATTGTATATAGCTTTAAGTGCAATTTCAATTTATTGTTCATTTTATTTTGCTGTTTAATTTTGTTTTGTTTACTTTTATTTTTAGTCCTTTTTGGTTAAGTCAATTTGGTTTATTTGTTATAGTAATATTTCAGTTCAAATTTAGCTTAATTTTTACTTCTTAATTATGTTTTATTAATTTTAAGCGCATTTCGTGGTTAGTTAATTCAGCTAATGTTTTATTACCTTTCTTTAGTTAGTTGACTTTAATTTTACTTAGTTAGTTCTCAGTTGATTTGTTTAGCTTTAGTTTTTCTTTCCTTAGTTAGGTTGCTTTTATTTTAGTTCAGTTTGTAGGTTAGCTTTTGATTTATTGGTGACATGTGGATGTTTTTTTAAATTTTTACTTTACATTACGTTCATTTTGAAAATTCGCAGTTATTTGCGTTGTTCCGAAACTACGAGCAGTTTTCAATCTTTGCGTTCATGCTCACTTCATTTATGGTGCGTTTTTTTGTTGCCAAACATAAGATTATTTAAATGGTAATTCCTATTTTTTCTATTTTGATTCATTCTACTCTTTTACATGTTTTTTTAATTCCCTTGATCTGCCCACCCATTTAACCTTCATTTCTTTTTGTCCTCTTTTAAAGAAGAATGGGATTTTGGCGTGCTGTACTAGAACCTAAATTAAACTTCTGCCGTATTTTCGATACAAGTGGGACAACTATGGAACAGAACGCAGAATAACCAAGCGTTCGGGCGCAAACAAAACATCGGATACTCTAATCTGATCTGAAGCGCTGGTGGAGACGGTTGCCGGGGTGTGATCGCTAGGCCGAGCCAAGCTTCAAAGAGCCACCGTTAACAGTAATGTGGAACCGTTATCCTTTAGAAGGTGTTCTCGCAAACTGGACACCCCTATACTCTACGACGGATATGTAAGGAACTAATTTACATAAACACTGTACTTTAAAATGCTTTCCCTTATGATATTATCTACTGGAACGCATTGATATTTAAAGATGCCCAAACTTTTCCTTTCTCACGCTTACGGCAAAAACCATTACACTTTAGCCTTCACTCAAGACTTTCTTCTTATATTTGTCATAATATAAACGATTATGTACTTACTACCGGCTGTATATTTATGTGCAACAGTTGATGATTGTGTGAGAACCTGCTGCAGAAAAAGCTCTGCAGGTCTAGTTACATAATTACTGGCATGACCTTAAGCTTTATTGCGATTTGTTTAAACATTCCTTTGTGCTGCACAGTGGGCACTAGGCTTCTACATCGTGGGACTGTTGCATGTTCCGAGACCCCCCCCCCCCACCCCACCCACCTCTCTTTTATCCGCATATCCCCTAGTCAGCGAGACAATCTTTTCCATGAGCGATCTTTGAGGTCTAGCATCCAACTTCACTGTTTCGTAGTGTTAACACATCTTTAGTACCACATAACTGCCCAATAGAGACGATTTAGAAGGTGTGGCCAGAAATATGCCGCAGAAATATTGTACACAAATGCATGAAACAAAAATAACAACCTTGAGAAAATGAACTAGATAATTCCACTCAGGTGCCACAGAAAAATCCATGGCGAATTATTTCTGATATGATGCACGTGACTGAACTCGTTGAAAGACACTTGAGGAAGTATAAACTAAAAGTGGCGCACAAACCGACGACTAATGTACATGCCCAGCTTGTACCCCAATAGGATAGGGTTAGCTATCTTGATAAAAAGCAAGTCGTTTACAAGATCCTATTTGAGGTTCTTAAGACCATATACTGGGGCCAAAAGAGGACAGTCCCTCTCTACGGGCATTCACAAGGACCAACTGCCTAGTCTCGATATAGGAAACAGGTTCACATGGGACAAAACACGCATCGTCGGAGTTTGCCCCTCCAGAAAAGGCTGAAAATTTATTGAAGCCATGCATATCAAATAAACAGTTCTGCGAGTGCTGAAAACAAATTTTTGTAGTTCATAAATGTTTGACTATTTTTCACTTACCAGCGGGAAGGGATTTACGAAAACTTATCAGTAATAATGAGCAACATTAGGTTTATTGAGTACTTAAAAGAATTATAAAAAAGGCTAAGTGTTTTTTCAGAAAAATAAATTTTTTTCGATAATCCCCAGCTTGTGGAGACGTCAAAAGTGGCTATAAAATCGAACAATATAGTAAAATAGTTTTTAAGGTATAGCACTTAAATAAACCACTTTCTTGATACAAAAAGAACTTATCTGTAGTCAAAATATCTTGTGCATGTGGTAATTATTGCTTACCTATATATTGAATATTGTTCAATAAATCATCTCTTTAGTTCGCTCCTTTTTAGTGGCTATACTGATAAGTTTTTACTTATCCCTTCTGCTCAAGGCTTATAAAAAAACCTTTAAAATAATATGTAACTTAGCAGCATTTACAGAAACAACGAGCTTTTGCATATTTTTTATTATTAAGATGGCGATATTGGTCAAATGTAGAAATGCTTCAAAGCAGAAAGCCACATTTTTGAGCATGCAACATGTCTTCTAGGTACCACGCACATTGTAATTCCTAAAATTTATAAAAAATTACCATTCTAGATTACTTCTTGAAAAAGTGCCTTTATTGGATATTTAACTGACGAACTTTTGCGTATATGAACGTTTTTCAAGAAAATGTCACAGTAAAATTGGGACTTTGACAAATTCCTTAAGTAACCTAAGAAAAATGATTAAATTTGACTGGAGATGAAAGAACATACCTTTCTCTTTATAACGGATTATTTTTCACTTAAGGAGATTTATCACGAAATCCGTGATAAACGTCCAAATGCAAAATACAAGCCAGATAGAAGATAATTTTTTGAAATACTTATTATTCTTCTGTCTTTTCCAATTCCAAATTACGCTTGAGCGGAACCTATTGTTAACAAAAAAACTATTATTCTACATGACTGACATAAAATAACGTTTTATATTGGCTTTCTGTGCACTAACATGTAGAAACTTTGTTTGCGCATACGATTAACTGTGCAGTAAAAGAAGATTTTCTACTAAAAACTTTTTGCTACTGCTTTTTTGCAAAAAAACTTTACAGAATAGCTAAATATCATGTTTTAACTTTTATTGCTGATTGTTTCTGAAAATAAATGCAATTCCTTAAACTTCGCTTTAGCGCCATTTGATTTAATTCGCACAAAATTTTCCAGTCCTGGCAAGGATTATTATCCCACCTTTTTTGACTAATTATGGAATTCTTCCACAGCACAATGTATATTAGAAGGAAGTTTCATCCTGTCTTTCTTTATAGCAGATTGAATTCCTTGAATATAAACATACTCATTATTCAGCAAAATAGAGAGCCTAGTTGCCCCAATAATCTTAAATAAGAGGGCAGTTTTCCAAACCAAAGCCCTTCTTATTATTAAATCTACTCAGTTGATCAAAATAAATTGTCCAGACATACGCAAAATTATCAAATTAAATTTCATCCTGAAATTTTTTTGCAGGATTCGCAGAACTGTGCATGCATCAACCAAGACATAGGGTTAGATGAAATGCAAAAACATGTTCAAGAACAATGGCAAAGCCGAGGGTCGAACACCACCTACTGACATAAAACTCAGCAACCAATGAGCGTTGACTCCATATCACTTGATTTTTCCTGTACCTTTACAATTTTACTTATTCCTTACATATTTTGAAGATGAGCTGGGGAACCAGCTACATTAATTAACTGTATAAATGTACCCTGTTGTTCCAAAGAACGTCTTCTCTGCAAAAGAAATTTGTCTAGTCGTTTAATAATTTATGACTTGTAAACCGGTAGGTTGGATCTTCATGAACATTTAATATCCAGAAAGGTAGACTAATGTCGAGGGGTTGTAGTGACAACGAAAAATAAGTTCAGGTAAATTAACTATCAAATAAAACATCGGTTATTCATTCAGAAAAGTCACTTTTTTGCTTGATACTTCAAGTGCCAAACTCGGCTAGTCATCGCCAATGACAAACAGGCATTTTGTATCTAATTCTTTTGTAAACATGGTAGGGCTAAACACGCAGTCCTCTAAAACTAAAACAATCAGTAACAATGTGAGCAATTTTGACGGATCGTTGGACTTTTTGGCTACAATGTTTCCACATGCAAAATACATGCACCTCAACTTCCGCCATCTACTGAAACGCCGATCAGCACAGTGATCTGCTGCTCCTTGCCAAGTCCGGGATATTCTATTAAGCCTTTCTGCTGGATCCCAGCTGCTGAATGCAAGTCCGGTTCCTTTGAGTGATGATAGCAGACAGAGCAGGACCAGTTGCCAAATTTGGCTGAGCTGTCCATCTTTTTCCACTTTTTTTCCTCCCCCCCCCCCCCCCCACCTCCTCAATCCATCTCTTTGAGGATTGGTAGCCGCCCAAAATGACTCTTTGATAAACGGACGTAGTCTGTAATTCAACAGTCCTTGGAGTGACTTTGGTACGCGCATGGGTCGTGTGATATATGCGCTAAACTTACACAGGGACAGCTCAGGGTAGGGCTGTGGGGGTGGGGATACGTGAAGGCTCGCGCCGCGCCAGCCACTTGCGCCTCTCCTCCCCTTCACTGGGTTTCTTGACTTTGTCATGACACGGGGCACAAGTGGGAAAGTGAAACGCAGGCTGTAATTCCAGTGTCTATAGAGTGACTTTGATGTGTGTATACGGTGTTTTTTGTTGTGCACGCCGATAAAGGATGCAGTATTTTCCCCCGGCCCGTTTTACTTGCGCGATATGCAGTGCATGTACGTTGACTTTATCTTTATCACCCTTCATTTTGTGACATTTATTTTTCTCTGTGAAGCAGAACCGTTCGGAGCAGACGGTGCCATACCGACCGAAAGCAGGCAATTACTCGTCTGGCTTGGCGTCAGTACTTCTGTGCAGAGAATGCTCAAAAAACAATGCAGGAAAGACAGTTATCTTCAGGAGCTGAATTTTTTGTAAGAGTTATGAGGTTGCTTTGAGGATAAGCCGGGAGGATGTCAGCATCCAATCAGAAAACCAGTGTGTCGCTCTAAGACCCTCACTCGGGTATTTACTTTTCTGCAAATTTGCATTATTTGTGTCGAATGTGCCTCCACTCCCACGATAAGTCTTCGCACAGGAAAGGCAAATCCGTGAACTGTTACGCAGCCGCTGCCATGAGTGCGCACCCCTAGAACGTGGCTATCGATTTCTCATCAGATTGTATTGGTCCATGTTTCCGACACCTCCTCATCAAGCCGCGATCAATAAATATCCGCAGCTCTTTTGTGAGAATGCCTTCCTCTTTGCCATTGCGCTTCGTCTCTTTTCGCTCTTTCTCTACGCGACTATTGTCGGAAGATTTAAGTGGCGAAAAGGCACCCGCCTGAGCTGCCACGCTGCCCTCAATGAGAGCACATACCTGAAACATGGCTTTCGACCTCTCGGCAGGTCTGATTGCTCCATGTCTCCAACACTTTTTCTTCAAGCTGATGCTATAAATATGCGAAGTCTTCATGTGAGAAAGATTAGCTATTTAGTTAATGCAGCTCCCTTGTGATGGAGTGCTTTTTCTTCCACTTCCATGTTGGCCCTGGAAAACAATAGTCGGACAAGTCCATAGTTCGAGTTAATTGCAAGTACAAGACGCAGGTTTTAACAGTATGCATACGCCTTCACATCACACTGTGAGTTGTTGACTGAAGTGTGTGCAACTGAGACCTTAGTATATGATTTTTGCCTATTCACCTAAACCAATAGCCCAACTGGGAATAAGTTCTTTGGAATGAAGTTTTATTGGCCCAGCCCAAAAAGTGAAACAAATACTTCGGCCGAAATCCACGAGCTTTGGCGGGATAACCATTCGTAAACTGTCAATAGGTAGTCGGTCGTATACACACGTCGCAAGCTCCACCTAACTGACAGTAGAGGTATAAGCTAAACATACAGACACGCATATTTCGCCAGTATCTTTCCACTGCAGAACACATCTGCGAACTGTTCGGTTAATTAGTGGGTCTCTAAGCATGCCACGTTTACTTCCATTTTTTTACTTTCCATTTTTCAAATTTTCTTGGAAATGAATCAATAACTTGGAACGGGGCAATATATTGCAGAAACTAAAGGCTTTAGATCAAAATTTGATATCAATTATTGGGCCACTGTAGGATAAATACGTAAGCTTCACGAAGCGCTTATTAACGTTAGTCATGGGAAAAGTGTCAAGAGCGTATAAACCTGTCAAAACCAGGAGTACTCAGAGTTTACTTTGGTCAGGAATATGAGATGGAGGAGGGTTTGTATTTTCTTGAAAAAAAATAACTTTCCAAGAACACTTCTCGAAGGTTAATCAATATCACGATCGATTTGGGACACGTGGATCACAGCCAGGCGGCAGTACTAAGCGCATGGAAATTTTCGGGGCATTGATAAGAAAAAAAATGAAGAACCAGCCATATTATCATGAGCACTTCCGCTCGAGTTAGCTACGAATGGTGAACCATTGGTTAGATCTGAAGGTAGGGATTCCTCGTGGGGCCGCATGGGGAGCGTGTGAAGCCCGCCCCTCAGGCTCACGGGCACCTGAATTTAGGGGAGAGGACGGGCGGGGTATGTCAGGGAATAAATTGGATAGCAATATTCTTGTAAAATAAAAAAGTAACGAGGACAAGTTGGGCCGCGTTCTCAAACCTTTGGAGAAGACACTGAAATGGGCTTTTATATCATCGCTAACACCTTCCCCCCGCCCGACCTACGGCGATCGCGTGTATGTAGGGGGTTTTTGCCCTAACCCCGGGCGAGGTCATTGAGGTACATTTTCTAGTTGAACCACCAACCACCAACACCAGCTTAACGCAGTAAAAAACTAAGAATATTGTAGAAATCACCCTGCGTAAAATTTGTAAGCAAGCAGTTATTCCTGTGCGTAATGTTAAAGGTGAATTTTGCTTAGTGTACTGGCTTAAGCGGTTATGGCATGTGGTAACCTTCGGAGGACCACTCTGCAGTTCAATACCACCATCAAATCCCTGCTGGATCGATGGATGACGTGCAGAAAACTGCAAGATTATGGGTAATTGAATCTACTTAAAACATTTAAGTAGGTGACTGTAATGCATAAGGACCTTTGAAAGACCCCTACTGGAAACCCTACCGATCTGATAAGTTCAATCTGCTCAGTGTTTTATGCCTGATTTTAGTCCATTTTATGGAAAAACTGAATGGTCCGCGTGACCTGGACTAACGTAGCGAGCAGTGTCCGAATTGTGTGAGCACGGAAGTCGTCACAGCATCCCAAACTAGGTCACTTATGAGTCAGTCTCAGGAAGATGATTCACCAGAGGAGAGTTTAGTTGGTAAACACTAATATGTACGCCCTTATAGTGGCGGGAATTGAGAGGTTAGACGCTGCGCACGCGGAGTCGAATCCTTACATGTACAAGCTAAGTTTAAAATCACTCTGTGAGTTGTTGACTCGAAGTTGTAGAACGGAAGGTTCAGTTTCAGTTTCTTGCTCAATCTCCTTAATAAAAAGTTCCATTTGGAGTAAGTCCTTCGTAAATTAGGTTTCATGGACGAAATGAATAGTAGGGGCCCAACTAGACGCATTATGCCGGGATAACTAGGAATTATTTGTAAACTGTTAACCGGTTGTCAGTCGTACAGTAGACGCCAAAGATCATGCAACAGTTCGACATATGCGAAACACTGATACTCTTTTCCTAATCGGCATTGACTCAAGTTGTCATACTGATTATTCTGTAGCGTATTTTGAAGTTATTTCAGTCAAGATAGGATGCGGGCTTTTTAACGAGCTTCGTTCTGACCACCAGCAAAGCGTATATATTGTCACAACTGGCTACTTAAGTAGTATCCCTTTTTATCATTGATTTTGACTGCCTTTATAAATTAAAATATACTTCATGGAAAACATGCACGAAAAATTATTTTTTGTATTGTTTTGATAGCAAAATAAGCCTTTTTTAAATTTTATACTCAAACAATGGGAAGCTTTCGGTTTTAAAAGAGTTCCTCAATGGCAGAATAATTTTCTAAACTACTGAATGCTACACTTGAATTCAAGGTTTAAAAACTGCACACCGTGTACATTTTTGCCTAAAGTTTGAAGAAGAAGTCACATAGTTGTCATAAAATATTGAAATCGATTTGGAATATATTTTATGCACTATTGGCAGCACTAATAAATTGATGGATACGATGTATAAGGAATAAAGACCCCACAATCGTAAAAAAGCTCATGATTAGAAACTTTTTTAAACCGAAAGCTACCCTTCGTTTGAGTATAAGATTAAATAAGGCGTAATTTGCTATCAAACAAGTAAAAAAATAATTTTTTTCGTGCATTTTTTTCATAAAATATACTTGAATTTATAAAGGCAGTCAAAGTCAATGATAAAAAGGCATACTACTTAAGTAGCCAGTTGTTACAATCTATCCATTTTGCTAGTGGTCAAAACGAAGCTCATTAAAAAACCCGCATCCTATCCTGACTGAAATGACTTTAAAATAGACTACAGGATAATCAGTATCACAACTTGAGTCAATGCCGATTAGAGAAAGAGTATCAATCTTTCGCATATGGCGAACTGTTGCATGATCTTTGGCGCCTATTGTATACACACGCTGCACGATCCACCGAACTGACAGTAGAGGTAGAAGCTAAATATCTAGACACGCGTGTTCCGCCAACACGCTCCCGCTACAGAACACAGCTGCGAAGGCTTCGAATCAGCGGTAGGCCTCTCGACATTCTTCATTCGCTTTTTGGCAATAGCAGTTTTTTACTCTTCCCCGAAATTAACTCGCCACATGAAAAGGGCACAATTCATCTTAGCTATGGCCATAAAAGTTCATAATTTGTAACAATTCGAACTTGAATCGATTCCGAATCGACTTTGAGACTGTTGTGACCTGTGCCTTGTCCCTGTAATTAGCGCGAACAGTGAGCTAGCCCGATCGCTGTAACCAAGGCCCCTACGAGTGAAGCAAGAGAACACTAGCAACCACGGGCATCGTGTAGTCATAAAAGGCCAGTTAGAGTAAGTCATTGTCACACAGAGGCTATGCGTATTAATGGTCCGCCTCGAGACACTGTCCATTTGGACACAGACCAATCAGACATCGCTAGCAAAACAATGAGGTAGCTGACAACCGACTCTGTGTACGCTGACACATCGTGGGAATGGATGCATTCGCAACACAGCGTTCGAAAGATCAAATACGATTTGGACTCAAATCGAATCCTTGAGTTCAAAAATTTGAACGCGAAACGAATCCGAAAATGCGAATCGCATTTTTCAATCGGCGAGCGGATACCTTGCTTCCTGGAAAAAACGGTAACAAACCGTAGTATTAAAAAAGTAACATTTGGAAGACTGTTAACCGTATTTTTAATTTATTATGAATATAAGTACAACAAAAACCTCACTGTTTAACAATAGAATGATATTTTTGTGTTTCTTTATATTTCTGCACATTTCTGTCTTTCTGTCACAAAATATTTTCGTGGGGGTGCAATGTAATAGGTGGATGGATTACGCCGAACGTTTGCGGTAAGTAGCACAGCCGACGCTTAACTAATAGAACAAAACATGCTTATTAATACGAACTAATCGAGCAGCTTTGCAAAATAAACAAAGATGAAGTCATCATATAATAGATTGTTACAGAGTTTTTGAAACAAAGTAGTATGAGGTAACATACTATTTGGACTAACCGACAGCTTTCCGCTTCTCGTCTACAAGCATGAAATTGCCGCATTTTTGATATTTTTCGATGGTATCCATAGTGTTTCTAGCCATATTGTTACCAATTGGGAGATCAATAGCGTTCGCCTATCTTACCCTCAATAAACTGGTACTGATACTCACAATCAAGTCCTGTGTGGTAGCCTGAGAAGTATCTAATGAGCTTCCTGCTAATCAGTCATGCGCAATACACTCTTCAAGGAGGGTCACCATTTCAGACCACTTCAGTGAACATTTAATCATTTGCATGCTCCTATGGAACAGGTTGTATTTGTCGCAGGGATACAGGAGCACCTCCACGCATGGCCGGAAAAAAGGCGAAATTGGAAGCATAAGCAGTGCTATTCTCACGCAAGGTGTTGATTTCCGGCATCGTGTGGACACCCACGTATGGTTTACAATGTCACATCAAGCATTTTTAAGTCACTGGGTCATTGTCTGCCAAAAGTAGCATAAATGGCGACCACCACCTTGTACAAGCCATGATAAGGATAGTTTAATTCCATTATCAAAACCTTGTTAATCATGCATAACTACCTACTTATTTTAAACTAGTAAGCAGAATTGTTTTAATATTCCGTACTATATCCGCCACGAAGTTTGGTCATAGTGGGTTGAGATATAAGTTCGTGGTAAAAAAATTTAGAGCCCACAGAATATTCAGTCGCCCTCAACAGCGATTCCAAAGTAGCCTTCGAATCCAATCAGAGGAACGTTCAGGAATCGAGGTCATGGTACGAACTAACTCAACCCAAACTCCAGGATTCATGAGTTTAGCAGCTATTACGTCTTTTCGGGAATGTGTGGAGGCCGCAGCAAAGCCGAGTAACTAAATCTTTATTGTTCAAAGGAAAATTCAGCATTTAGACATGAGGCTGCGATATAAAAATTTCTAAAATTCCCAGTGCCAGGTAAGTCAGTTGAAGATTCCTGGAGCGTCTTTTGGATTTAGGTAGTTTCTAAAGGCTGTAATTTCCTGAACTCCAACAGCAATGATACTGTACTGTTTTCATCCAATCCTGCTAGATAGCCTTTGGAGCATACAGTGCTGACCATGGTCTACCTAGGTAGAGACCAAGAAGGCTGTTGACTCTCCGGAATTATGGTTCTCTTCATCTTAGCTTTCAAACTCTTATTGGAGCCCATCATCAGAGATAAAAGTGGAAGCAAAACAAGCAGCCGTTATAGGTAGCAAGGGCCAATGAAACACTAGTGACTTTAGTCCAAAGATGCCTGCGCATGGCTAATAATGCCGGCGCCAGATCGATAAATTGATAGATCTTAGCTGACAGGGCCAAGCCAAAATCTCCGATAATAGGCTCTAGTAGGAGTTCAAAAGCTCGAATGTATAAAGCCATTATTTATCAGGCTAACAGCCATCTTCTTCTCTGTGTAGGTAGACCTTTTCAGCCATCACCCCCTTGTGCATCTTCTAGCGTCTTGATTCTGTCCTACTACATGAACGAAACAGAAGGGGAAAGATATACACACGGAATAAAAAGTTGTTCAGTTGCCGGAATCATTTCTTCGCTCATTTGAACTTCTGAAATCTTGCTCTAGTCCATTATCAGATGTGTTTGCTCTACCCGCTTTTACTCCTGACGTTAAAGTCCGGTAAAAGTTCCAAAACTCAGGTTATTGGAGCCATGATTCCGACGAGCAAATAGTTTTCTTATTCTTTGCTTATAAATACACCAGGACTGGGAAAATTCTCCTCCATTAATGGTCTATCTATCGACCTTCCTTAATTTTCCCAGGTGCTCCAATTATGCAGGTGGAATATGCACTGGACTGTGACCATGGTGATCAGCACCGCCGACGACCGTATAAAGCAGCAAAACAAACTATGCTTACTTTTGTGAAGTTAGTAGGTAGTTATGCACGGTCAACAAGGGTGTGGTGATGCTTATAAGCGATTCTCATGAAAACATCATAACTTAGCACGAGTACTATACCGTACTCGAGTGGATGCTAAAGCATTTTTCCCCGAAATAGTCTCCCATTCTCCCCCCTGACTGCCCTCCATTGTCCAGTCCTTAAGCAATGTTTTAAACTATTCAGCGATGCTACTCCTCTGAGCATTCAAGAATTTATGGTTCACGAACGTACGCTTTCAATTATTCATCATCAGGTGATGCATGAAATGCATATCTACAGGACAAAACTAATATGTAGGACCTAGATGTGGCATTTGTAGCTCAACTGGTAGGACATTGGCTTCGTATTAAGGCCTTCTCTGCTATGCGGATTAAAATCCCGCCAAATGTCGCAAATATTTTTTTCACAATTGGGTCAACTAAATTAAGTAAATATGCCAAACCTCCTAAATAATTAAGTCAGCCTAGTAATCATTTTGGTGGATTCTAGATGATTGCTTACGAAATCCTGCTTGGGCAGTCAGCTTGTTGTTCCGTATTGGTGGATTGCATAATTTGGGTGGGCAAAATCGATCCAAGTGTGACTAAACTCATGGTGTCAGGCGTGGCATTTGTAGTTCAACTGGTAGAGCATTGACTTAGCGTAAATACCTTTCCTACTGTGAGGGTTCAAATCCTGCCGAATGCCGCGTGTTTTTTCACAATCGGGTCAACTATATTAAGAAAATCTGCCAAACTTCCTAAATAAAACTACCATGCCCTATAATTGCGCCTCTAGGCAACATCTGACGCTCAAGGATCTCAGATCAACTTTACCAGTTCGTCCCGTCTAAAGTCAGAAGTGAACGAGAAGCGAGAGCCGACTTATTTTGTAAACTTAGTGCGTTGCCGCAAGTAGGGCGTCTGCTCCTTGGTCAAAATCAGACGTCTGTCCAGAAGCGCGTTTGTAGCCGTGGATCGTCTACGCCAGTCTGACGACTCAGTACCAACATGAGTGATTGACCGGCTAGGTGATTGGTTGGTTCGTGGTCTGAGCCGGGCGGGGGCGGAGTGGTCGACGCATTATCACGCCGGCCGACAGGCGTGACTCAATGCAGCCGGACAAGAACCATCTCAGATCATGCCTTAGCTGTGGCTGTGTGCTTGTGGCAAACCCACAGTTTTTATCGCACGGTTGTCGTGGCCCGCGACTGTCATAAACGGTTGCCAGAGAATGGAGGGCTGGCACTGGAGTGGCTGCTACAACGACAACTTACCACATTTCCGAAAAGATTTGCAACTATTGAGCACACCACGCATATGCACATGTACACAATAAAGCCTCCTCCGGGTGGATTCCAGAATTATGCCCTTCTTATTGTGTTCTTCTTTGGGGATTCCAAAGGGCGTAATTTGACGGTGGCACAAGTCAGATGCCACTGTTACAACATTGGTGACGCAGAACTCATCGTTATAACACTTTTCAAATACAATGCCTCGTACAAGGTAATCGTACACCGATCTCTTTTTGGACGTAGCCATCCTGGTTTATGCCTTTGCGAGCTTGCGCACGTACAAGCATATGTTGCAAGGCGAATAGTATTGTTACTTACTAAGTTTCAGTAACGTTTATTTTATTTTTAACAGTACCTAAAAACAATGCCTCGGCTCTGATGGTATTTCGAAAACGCTGTATGACCGTTCCCATTTATATTTAGTTTAAACAGTTTGATCCTCTCGTATATGCTTCTTAAAACGTCTCATTTGCCTTCTAATGTTAGCTTTGGTATCGGCATCGAAAGAGAGTTCGCAGATCATCCCAGCTGCTAGGCGATTGCGACGAACGGCAATATCTACTGAATGCAGCCGCCCTGGCAATTAGGAAGAGTATAACCCAAACTCTTACAAACCTGCCTAATCACTAAGTTTTGGGCTGCAGGAGAATAGAAAACAGAGGAAACAAAACCTCTATTTCATCGACAACTGCGATAATGTGATCTAAGAAGTGGACAAGGCCGTATTCCCAACGCCCGTTTAAGACACACCAATGTGATTCAGGTAAATAGACGATCACCAACGGTGTTACGAAACATACTCAGGCCATTTTGTCTTGGGGCCCAACCTAAAGTCCCGCTAGCAGCCGCATACTGATCAACAGGATAACAAAAATAGAACAACTTCGTGTATGTAGTTATTTGAATGTACTACAGAATACACAGAAGGTTGATTTGTGAATATATTCGAATTCCAGTTATAATATTGCTTTCATCATTCCCAGAAGAGGAAGAAGAAGATGGGGCAATTTCTGAGACTAAGTTGTATTTAAGCTGACGTTTCGAAAGCATTCTCGCTTTCATCGTCAGAGCGTTATGCCTATTCTCCTGCTACTGTCGAGTGAGTGTGTCTTCCTGCTAGCCTAGCCTGATGTCCGCGTGTCGCTCGATTGCACCGATCGATTGCTTGTGGCTGTTGGAATTGTTCATGCCCTCGCGGGTGTCTCCATGAGTTGTGTCAAATCGTTTGCATGCCTCCTAAACGTTTCCACCTTCTTCGCTTGCGGCTGCCGGCTGTTGACTCTGCATAGCGTCCTTTGCCTAACCTATTGCTCCTTTGTGAGCAGATTTTGCCTTGTTCGGAGCGCTTGGTAGACGGGATAAAAATCTATGGCTCTATTAAGTGTGCTGGTTGAGAACATACTTTCTAGCAACAATCTGGCCATTTTGTCATTGGTTTGGCCTATTACCTTTGTTTTCTCAAAGGCAAACCTGTGATTCTTCCGCTGTATTTGGCCATAGACCATAGGCAGTTTATCCTTGTGTTCGATTACGAGCTAGTGCTCATGCAACCTTGTTCCAAGGCATCTGCCCATCTCACCAACATACCTTGCATCACCGTTTTGGCATGGTATGCTGTAGATGGGTCTTTGGGCCTCATGATCTGCTGTCTGATGGTTGACTCTGGCCTATGAGCCTAGCTATGCATTTGACACCTAGAGGACGTACGTAACTTATCCTTATGAAATCTATAATAATCTGCCATGGGCGGCTTGGAAACCACGTCCTCGAAC
Source organism: Ligula intestinalis (assembly GCA_036362985.1). Classification (NCBI taxonomy): domain Eukaryota; kingdom Metazoa; phylum Platyhelminthes; class Cestoda; order Diphyllobothriidea; family Diphyllobothriidae; genus Ligula; species Ligula intestinalis. The sequence continues at coordinate 18,876,076 of JAYGXS010000009.1, read as the reverse complement.
AATGTGCGGAGGATAAATTGGCATTTATTCTAACGGTCAGCGAAGATAAGACATTAAGTTCTTTTTAACCAACAATACATCTCATCTTATTTTTTCAGCGAGGAATAGGTAGTAAATCAGTCAGCATTTTATTGGTCCTAGTAGTTTCATGAATTCGCATCTGAAGCTGTCTTATGTGGCCAATGCCGGAAAGAAATTTGATGTTAAGGCTCAGCACACAAGAACGCTGCTGGCGACCCTTCGTGTATTCCCGATAATCTTTCATAACGCGTTGAACATTGCAGTGAGGATGCAGCCTGCGAAAAAAAGCTGTAGCAAGTCTTTTTGGACCATCACCAAACGAGGCTTAGGTTGGGGTTGGCACGCATGAAAGGTGAATAAAATAAAAACAGGGATGCCGGGGTGACTTATAGGTTATGGCACCAAGATGACGAAGTGTGTTAAGTACCTGTGCGCGAAATTTCGTCTGTCAGCCCGTTCTCATGGTCTGCAGCGCGGCAGCTAACACGCGTCATTTTTGGTCGGCTAAACAAGCGTGACAACAGTGCGACCGCGCGCGTGACTCAATGCCCCCGGCATGCGACGCTGTGACACGCCGATCGATATTTCTCTCTCCATCGATTGGTTGCAGCCGCGACTGCACACGTGCTTCACATACGGATAAAAAAAGCATAAATGGCTGACGACGTCACTGGTCGGGTGAAGACGCCAGCGGGGCTGTCTGTACGCTTTCTGTTTTTCTTCAAAGATGTATAACACTGGCCTCCGATCTAGGAGCCTTTAGAGCATGCAAGTACTGCAGGATTTACTGGAGCCAAAAGATTTCGCGACCGCTCGGCAGCTGCTGCCTGTCAAGCGATACCAGCTTTGTACCATGGGAAGGACATAGTACAGTATATTACATATCTGGTGAAAAATGAAGAGCACAATTTGAGTGGGTGATTTAACACACATTTGTGTTTTTTTATTTTTTTCATTGATTCGACTTGAGATGCAAAATGCTGTTTACTAGAAAAGAGTTCGGTTCAGTTCAGTATACTGGGGGCAAAAAGGGGCGGACTGGAACCAAATCCAAGGGTTTTTTGGCATCCAAGGAATTTCCTACTCTAGTAAATGCCGCGGTAAAAAGTATTGTTGTTGTGTGATATACTATGAAAGAAAATTTACAAAAAGCTGAAACATTTAATTATATATGTTCAGAGAACAGATAATTTTGTTTTGCCTTCATGAAGTTGAGGCTGCTGCAATTATGGGAGAGCGCATTATTTTGGAAAAAGAAGAGCAAAATAAGTTTACAAAATTCTATTTTGCAAATCTGCCAAGATTGTGCCATAAAATTGAGTAATAAACTTATAAGGCTGTTACTTGCTATTCCCCACCTTAAATGTATACAGTTTTCGCCGATTATTAAGCCCACGGTTAAAAGGCCTAGCCAGGTATTAAGCCCAAATCAGCTTGGGACGGAATTTTACATAGCAAAAACCGCCGGCTAATAAGCTTAATCGCCGGCTACAAAGCCAACAGGATAGAGTGAGATTATTATCTCTCTGCGTGCGTAAATGGTTTTGTAATTTTAGTTAGCCTTACGCAAAACAGGATGCCGGATGTGATTTGTTTTCATTATTCAAGTTAAATTTTGCGACACGCTGTTCGGACGGCAGGAGATATGAGGGGTCAGGAAAACAAATCCCCAACACGAGAAAGCCGCATGCGCAAAAGGCTAACGCGCCCGAACAGCAGCGCTGAGGACACACACAAGCACAAAAAGACCGCTTTTTTAAACATGTCGCAAATCTTTTTTCTTTTTGTTTTTACGTAAAATACAGACAAACAGCATTCTTTTCTTGTAAATAACCAAGCTCTACACATAATACAGTACGTATGTTATGTATTGTGCCTATCCTGCGTTTGCTAATCCAGAACTAGGACGCTCCGGTTAATGCGCCCGCCACTTATTAAGCCCAATTTGGTCTGGGCCTGAGGTAGCTTAATAGCCGGCGACTACTGCATTGTACATTTGAAGGGTTGCAGGCAAGGAATGCGTACGAGGACTTTATTAGTATAAAGTGACCAAATCGATTGTACAGTCAACATAAAAGTGAAAACAATTAACATTACACACATCTCAGTGAGTTATTGCAGGACATTGCGAAACAGTTTTCTTAAAATCCCCATTTATATTATTGTCACTCTGCTCTGCTTTTTAGTGTAAAACTGAGTCTCGAAGTTACCAAATATACTGAAAACTGTTTTGGTCTTAATAGAAAATTTGCTTTTTCATTTATGACAGAAGATGTATCCCTATTTTTAGGAACATATTATAGTGAGGAAAGAAACGCACCGAGGTTGACCTCACTCTCTACCCCACCATATAGTGACCACCTAGCTTTTCGGGCACCCGCAGTGGGCTCTGAAACCCAGTGGGAGCGCGAGCGCAGTCACCAACAGGGAATCAGAAGTGAGAGAAAGTGCCAGCGCCTTCCAGGCCGCAGGGACCGTGGTTGGCTGAAGACTGGCATTGCATGTGCATACAGACCATTTGATCTCAGAAGGGTGAGAGCAGCCCTGCATGAAGCCTGAACCAACACCCTCCTGAGAAGGGTAACTAGTCAGTCAACGACTGAAAGGCACTACCCATGCTCCGTCGTCGGTTGGCATCCGTGGGTGGGGCTGAAAGGAGAGCAAGAGACAATTGGTGAACTTTTCAAGTGTGGGCGTGCACAAAAAGAAGAAGACGAAGACGAAGTAGTAGAAGAAGAAGAAGAAGAAGAAGAAGAAGAAGAAGAAGAGAAAGCGGAAGAAGGAGGGCAAAAGACGAAGCAGGAAAGTAGAAAAATGGATAGGAATAAGAAGAAAGTGAATGAGGGAGATAGGGAGAGGAAGCGTGGGGAGGGGGGAACGCAGAAAGGCCGAGAGAGAGGGGAGGAAATCAGGTATAGAAAAGAACAATGACAGCATAATCTCAGCTTACCTTGCAGCAGAGAATCTACAGTAGCTACTGAGGTTTACGTTTGTGCTCAAGACAGAACGTTAGGCGCAGATATTATGAGTGTGAGTGCGGTAATGAAGCGAGTAATATGAATACAATATGGTTGAAGTGCGGCAAAGAAGCAAAAAAATAGAGTCAGTAAGTCCTGTGCTAATTTGACTGATTCGGCCGACGTAGAGAGGTGTGAAGTTGCTAATCTTTTCAGTGCGCATGCACTCTAAGGGCGCTTCAGTACGATTCAGTCCAGGAGGTGTTACCCCCTGAACGAGGGTGCCATCAGTCAGTGTGTTTAGCCTCCCCCCCCCCCTATCTGGCGCGAGCTATCGATGTTACTTCATTAAAATCGATTATCTGATTTCCCATGCCGTCATATGAGAGGTGAGTTGTCGGGGCCGTCCGACAGCGTGCTTATTCGCCTGGGGTTTGATACCAAGCGGCTGCACTTAACGCGAGTATGCCAGTGCTAAGTTGACGGCTCAGTTGAGTACGGAAAGAAGGAGATTACCTCAGGAAAGGACACGGTACCCAGTATGGCTATTGCCAGGAGTCCGACACTAAGTTGGGTGACAACATACATCTCCTGTGAGGAGCGATACTACAACTTAACAAAGCTTATTAATTCTAGACCGCAGCTAGTATGGGGTAGTAAAAGACAAGACAGTGTTCGAAAAATTCAGCAAGAACGGCCTCCACTTACCTGATGGAGGAGGCACTCACCTGTGTTCCCGACAAGCTTGACGACGCAATCGTGACGCGAGGCAACTAGTGAGTGTGGCTGAGGCTGGTGGTGGGGATGTGTGAGGTGCTGGGTGTGCCGACATCACGGTCAGTGCCGCTGTCGTGAATGCGCATGTGACCTAGTAGGCCCATGCGATGAGCGAATGATCGGGGGCAGTGTGGGCAGCGAAGACGGCGGTCTCGTCTGTGTGTTGGTGCTCCAGGCACAAGTTCACCAGTCTGTGCGATGGATTCGCAAGTGACCGATTAGACCGATGCGTGTAGTGAATGAGCGATTGCAGTGAGGGCATATCAGGCCCTCAGACATGGTGGGTGGTTCAAGTGTGGAAGTTGTTGCGGGCGGTAATGTGTCGGAGGGAGTGGAAGGAGTTGTGGGTGGGTTGGAGTCGGTGGATGAGGGCAACGAGGCATCTCTCGTGTCGGTGATTGCCGTCGAGGTGGAGGCTGGAGTAGGGTCTGGTGGAGTGTTTGGTGCAGTCGACGTAAATGCTGTCGGAGGAGGGTTGCACGGCTTCCGGAGGTGACCGACCAAGCCAATACGTGCACGGAAGGTGCGTTGACAACGCGGACACGTTGGAAGGGCTTGGGTGGTGGCAGCGTGCGTCCATGGACTGTGAGACTTGCGTGCCGTCCGTTTTGCCTTGGCGGCGGCGATCCGACTAGCTTCGTAGATTGCGGCGCCCGTTTTGACCGCTCTTCGCCACGCGGTTCGGTCCAGGGCAAGCTCCTCCCAGTTCAGCGTGTTGATTTGGAGACGCTTCAGGGAGTTCTTCAGGGTATCCTTGTAACGTCTCTTCTGTCCTCCTTTGCGACGAGTACCTACGGCGACATCGCCATAGAGCAGTCGCTTGGGTAGCCGTTCATTATTCATACGTACCACGTGTCCGCTCCAGCGCAGTTGTATCTGCCTGAGCATGGCCTGGATGCTGAGAACTCCCGTTCTCTCCAGGATTTCCGTGTCCGGAATCCTCTCCTGCCACTTCACCTTCAATATGCGGCTCCGTGCTTGGCTAGCATAGACAGTCCAAGTCTCCGCTCCGTACAAGAGTGTTGAAAGCACAACAGCCTTGTACATCTTCAATTTCGTTGACAGTTGAAGACCAGGAAGATTCCATACAGAGGCTTGGAGCCAACCGAAGGCTTGACTGGCTTTGGAGATTCTGTGGGCAATCTTGGCGTCTATTTTGGTGTTGCGGGAAAGCGTACTGCCGAGGTAGGTGAAGTTGTCCACGATATGCAGTACGGCTCCGTTGACGTTGATGTGTGCGGGGTTGAGGTCAGCGCCTGGCGGCGGTTGATGCATAACCACCGTCTTTTCCGTGTTGATGGTGAGGCCAAAGTTGGCGCAACCTGCTGCAAAGAGGTCCATGCTCCTTTGCATGTCCGCTTCGGTGGTGGTGTTGAGAGTGCAGTCGTCCGCAAACAGCAGATCATGAACTGTGATTTGGAGACGCGCGTGGGGGCCTGCATCCGACGAATGTTGAGGAGGTTTCCGTCCGTTCTGTATTTGAGGGGGATTCCGGGACGCTCGTCACGGTAGGCGTCCATCAGCATGGCAGAGAACATAAGACTGAAGAGGGTGGGTGCGAGGACACAGCCCTGCTTCACTCCATTGGTCACTGCGAAGGCTTCAGACAGCGTTCCGTAGTCCGTGACGCGCGCCATCATCCCATCATGAAATTGTCGAACCATGTGGGTGAAGTGTTCCGGACAGCCAAACTTCTGCATAACCTTCCAAATTCCGGGCCGGTTCACGGTGTCGAAGGCTTTTGTCAGATCTACGAACGTAGTGTAGAGGTGGGTCCGCATCTCTTGACATTTCTCCTGCAGCTGACGCGCGGCAAATATCATGTCAGTGGTGCCACGGTGACGTCGAAAACCACACTGACTTTCAGGCAGAAGCCCTTGTTCCAGGTGGCTATTCAGACGATTGAGGAGAATGCGTGCGAAGATTTTTCCGGCAATATTCAGCAGTGAGATGCCGCGGTGGTTGTCACAGACCTGGCGATTCCCTTACGTTTGTAGAGGTGGACGATGGTGGCGTCCTTGAAATCCTGGGGAACTTGGCCCTGTCGCCACATCTCTTGGAACAGGGTGGTGAGATGAGTTATGAGTTGGTGGCCACCATATTTGTAGATCTCCGCCGGGATCCCGTCGGACCCGGGTGCCTTCTTACTGGACAGCTGCTGCACAGCTTTGATGGTCTCCTCAGGGGGGGGGTGGGAGGTCGATATCAGCATTAATTACAACTTGGGGCAACCGCTCAATGGCAGCCTCAGAGGTGGTAGAGGGCCGGTTGAGTACACTTTGGAAGTGCTCGGCCCAGCGGCTCAGAACTTGGGTCTTCTCAGTGATGAGGGTGATACCGTCCGCGCTGAGAAGCGGGGCTGTGCCCCTCACTACGGGGCCGTAGACTGCTTTAAGCGCAGCGAAGAAGTTCTTCCATTCATTGCGATCCGCATAGCCTCGGATTTCGTCACCCTTACGAGCCATCCAAGCGTCCTGCATTTCCCGCAGCCGCTGCTGTACAAGACGGCGACTTTGGTAGTAGGCTGCTTTCGTGGCGTTGGTAGGGTGAGCGACATATTCGTTGCAGAGGCGATTCTTCTCAGAGATGAGAGTACTGATGGCTGCATCGTTTTCGTCGAAACAGTCTTGGTGTGGGTGGGGCGTGGGCCCAAGGATGCGTTTGGCAGTGGATTGCACAGCATACCGTAGATAACACCATCGAGTCTCCACGGAGGTGTTCTCTTCTGCGACTGGGAGGTTATTCAGCTGTTGGGTCAGCTCGTTGCTGAAACGCAAACGGTTGGCAGGCAAGTTTAACAGATCAGTATTCAACTTACCTGGGGCTCGCTTACCTTGAGGTCTCCTGCGTGGTTGAAGACGGATCCGCATCTTGGAGATGATGAGACGATGATCGGTATCACCATCGGCACCCGGCATTGCCTTTGTCACCAACACGTCCTGCTGGTCGCGTCGCCGCACGTAGACATAATCCAGAAGATGGCACTGACGAGACCTGGGGTGCATCCAGGTCACCTTGTGCTGTAGCGGTTGTCTGAAGTAGGTTTTGGTCAGTATGAGACGGTGCACCGCGCAGGTGCGAAGGAGGAGTAGGCCATTGTCGTTGAGTCCTCGGAGGCCGTGGGGTCCGAGCACTCCTCTCCAGGCGGCGTGGTCTGTGCCGACGCGGGCATTGAAGTCACCAAGGACTATCAACTTCTCTGCCTTCGGCACAGAGGCCAGGAGGGCGTGCAGATCCTCGTAGAACTTATTCTTTATCTCGTCAGAGCTGGTCATCGGAGGAGCGTAGACACTAACGACGGTGGCGAATTTTCCGCCCCAGAGAGGGAGGCGGAGACTCATCAGGCGTTCGTTGATACCCTGCGGCATACAGGGTAGTCGGCCCACGATGTCCCTCCGGATGGCAAAGGCGACGCCGGCCTCGCGTCGCTCTGCCGTCGGACGGCCCACATAGAAGAAGGTGTAGCCGGCACCCTCCTCTTCTATGGAACCTTCACCAGTGAGCGGGTTTCACTGAGTGCGCCGATGTCCACCTTGAAGCACGCCAGCTCCCGGGCGATGAGCGCTGTTCTCCGTTCCGGTCGAATTCTCCTCGTGTTATCTAAAAGGGAAAGAGCATTCGAAGCGCCGAAGGTGATAGGACTTACCTGAGCTCCCTGAGCTGTCGTCTTTTGAGCTCTGGGAGCTGTCCTGCGGGAAGGAAACGGGTTATAGGGAGGGTGGGGAAGAGAGAAGTTTTGATTTGCGTTTGTAGTGTTTCGACCGCGTGTTTGCATTCTGTCAGCCACGGTCAACTGGCAGATGTCGCGACCCAGCGTGTTTGGAATTCACCTTTCTAGGTCCATCAACCCTCTCGCGAGGGGCAGCAGCGCTGTTCCAAAAAGGGACTGTCGGTCACCCAAAACTGCTGCCGAACTGCACCATGGACCGCGAGTGTTTTGGTGCCGAACGACCACTTGGCTGTGAGCCTGCCTTCAGCTTTGCTGAGGACTTTTAGGGGGGGGAGGGAGAATGTGGGAAGTAGGGGGTGGGAGCAGAAGTAATTATCCTAGAACAGTAGCAGTGAAAGGGACTGTGTCTTACGTATAAGTGATAGGCATTCTAGTGCTACGGCATCCGCCTGAGGGTAGAATTGCTGCTACGTGTTAGGTGTTATTGATGCTACTGCGGAGGCAAACTCTGTGAGGACTAAGAGTGCTAGTCATGGAGATAGGACTACTAATGGATTAGGAATCGCTACGATTAAATAAGGTCACTTTAAGAGCACGGTAATGGAATGGTATAGGCATGGTTGTAGAGTTAACACTAGAAATATGAGGCAAAGTAACGTATAACAAATAGCAAACAGAAAAGAAATGAGATAAGATAAACTAGATATAGAGTCACGCATACATACGCAATGTTAAGACTAACGGATATCGAGTGGATTACGCAGATAAGGGAACGCTATGGTAGTACTGAAATGCTGAAGCTAGTGCGGTAGGCAATGATCGCAGCAGTGGTAATAATGATAAAAGCAACTAGAGATAGCAAGCGTAGCAGAGTGTAAACAAGTGAGGAAAGTAAGCAGTAAAGTACAAACATACAATGGTACCGTGTACAGTAAGTAGTGTCCTTTCACAAACTACGTCTACTAGGATGCTTACAGCTGCAACCCGGGGACATACCGGGCGTGGGGACACACACACCGGAGACCCTCACTTGGTTTAGCCCGCTGATCGAGGCGGGGAGCCGGGGGGTGGCCGCCAGGCAAAGCCTAGCTCCGGGGAGCCACAAGTGAGAGTTGGATGCCAGCCAGGGACGCAAGGCGTAGCCACCACCTACGCGAGGAAGATGATGCGATCTGCCACGACTTTCACGTTCAACCCCCAGCTGGACACCCCATACCCCCCCTCCCCCCCCCCACGCACACACACCCACACACTCACCACACACACACACACACGCCCAACTTCCCCAACTTCGGCTGCTGCGTGGACCCATTCGGCCAAATGCATCCCATTGAAGTTTTAGGTGAAAAACCGCAGCTCAGAACTCCTCACCATATCACTTCCTACCTGACCACACGCATACTCCACAACGCATACATATACGCTCCACCCATTCCTTTTGTTACGCCATACACGCGATTCACTCTATCTTCGTCACTATGGCCGGCGAAGCGTTACACGTCAGTACCTGCGCATACCACATAAATGGGGGAGGATACCAGCTTGTCTTCGGCACAGGTAGGTGGGCTGTCTAACTTTGCCAGCCACGGCGCCACAGAGGGTTTGGACAATTTGGATGGCTCAACTGTAAAAAATTTGCGGCCTCGGCTGGAGTCGAACCCACACAGCACGGAAGGCTTTTGCGCAGCCAACGCTCTACCATTGAGCTACGAGGCTCACTGTGAGCAGTGAGTTTAATTTCAAATCCGAAGAGTAATTGGCGAGCATACGTATGCTTTCAATAAATTTTCATCAGGCCAGTACATTTATATGGGAGGGGGGTAAAGCGTAAAAGGTAAAATTGTAGGCAAATTACGTTCAACGTTACAGGCAAATTAGTCCAGGGGATAAAGTAGGGGGGGGTAGTAACAAGCGGCTAATTAAGCGGTTATTAGGGAGAAGGGGGGGTTGAAGAGGAGAGAAGAGACTTGGGAAAATGCCGGTAGCTAGGTGGCCGTTGGCCATGCTAAGCTTGGGGCTTGCAGCAGGTTCTTCTGCGCGCACAAAATTGGCTTCCTCAACCTGATAGCAGTTGCTTCTGCTGTTGCCAACAGTCACTGGCCCAGTGACTTAGGATAGCTTGGTGGGACCTTGTAGATCACCCTGAAGGCTTTGTTGGGGTCCACCTGATGTCCGGAATCCACCATGTGCGCTAGGATAGAGCTGTTGATGGTTCTGTTGCTATTGAAATCACCCTTCCTTAGCCATTGTGGGAGATGTTCCTTTATTCTTTTGGATAGGCGCCGACTCGTGCGACCAATATAACTTGCTCCACAGGAGCAAGCAAAGGAGTAGATACACATGGAGGTTGTCTGAGTCGGTAACCTGTCCTTACCTTCCCCATGGAAGACTGGGTTAGTTGAGAATAGTACCCGAAGTCTCGCTGCTGGAAAAGTTCGTGACACGGCATCCTCAAGGCGTCTTTTCAGAAGTTCACCTGCCGCGTCTCCTCGAAAGGGCGCTTTGAGAAATAATGTTTTCTTCTCCACAGTGAGTGTTGTGGGTTTCATTTCTTTAGTAGCCATATTCTCGGTAATTAATTTCTCAGGATATCCGTTCTCACGGAGTAAGTCCTGGATTTTCTTGAGTTCCTCTTCAATTGTGTCTTCAGAGTAAATTTTCCTAGCTCTTTGCGTTAAGCAGCGAACTAGATTTCGCTTCTGTTGGAGAGGTACGAAACTGTTAAAGTTCGTATATTGTCCAGACCAGGTTTTCTTTCTATACACGCTCCTTTGGACGCTACCGTCGGATCTACGACTAAGGATGACGTCCAAGAAGGGGAGAGAACCTGCTGTTTCCATCTCCAACGTGAACTTTATGGAAGGATGGGCTTGATTGACCGCGCTTAAGAGCGCATCTCTATCGGTTTCGTTTGTGTCAATCACGAAGATATCATCCACGTAGCGACCGTAGTGCTTTAACTTGTGGATCTGATCGCTAAGGTGATGTTTTTCCAGCTTTCCCATGAATATGTCAGCCAAAAGTGGTCCTAGATGCGAGCTCATGGCAACGCCATCTATTTGTCTGTATAGTTGGCCGTCAAAAAGGAACTGCACGTTCAGTGTGCACTTCAGTAGTAGTTCCTTTAGTGCATTCGTCGGTATTCCTATTTCTAGTTGATTTGTCAATAGGAATTCGCAGATCTATTCGACTGTCTCGGTAACCGGGACGTTTGTAAACAGCGAGGAGACGTCTAGGGAGAACATTCTCATGCCGTTTAAGTTCACATCTTTGATCTCATCGACAAATTCAAACGTGTCTCGATAGCTCCGTGGTGCCAGTTGATGCTGCAAAGGCTTGAGTTTCATCGCCAACCATTTTGCTATCGCGTGATACGGTGAATTGCGCATGTCCAGAATCGGACGAACTGGCTAGCCATCCTTATGAATCTTTTGTAGACCATACAAACGGGCGATGTGCGTGCCTACTTGAGTCTTTTTTACTCGCCCAACTTACTGCTTGTATGGAATACACCATTAGAGAACAGCAAGCTGATTACTCAGGCAGGATTTCCTAAGCACTCAGCTAGAATCTGCCAGCATGACTACTGGGATCACTTAAGAAGAAGAAGAAGATTCGATCGCTGGGACAATATGTTTATTCGCCTGACGTTTCGATATCCGTCGCGGATTCGTCATCAGAGACATGAGTAGCATGCACAGAAATTTGCAGTATTTATAGGACATCGTCATTACTGCAAGCATACAGCGACAATTAACGTTAATTGCCTTCTTGTGCGTGGACTGCTTGTTGGACGGCACGCGGGCTCTGACCTGTTGAACTTTCGTCACGGGCGGTGAGCTCGGGCATGATGATTGCTCGGCCGTCTGGCTCCCCGGTGTTGGCGTACGATGAGGCGGTGGCCTGCCCGTTCCTCAAGTGAAGGCTTGCTTTGGCCAAATTGAATCTCAGGATTGAATATGGATTGGGCAAATCGTTGCACTTGTTGATAGATTGGGGGCCGTGAACCATGACTCAAGTAGTTCTCGGCTCACCCGATTGTCACCTCTTGCGAGAATTTCGGCCTCATCAAATTTTAAGGTGTGGTCGGGTCTCGTCGAATGAGCCGCAACTTGACAATTGGCATCAGTGCGCCGCACTGCTGCCGCGTGTTTGGCAATTCGCATCCTGAGAAGTCTGCCAGTTTCTCCGACATATTTGCGTTGACCGCAACTGCACCAGATCCTGTAGACGACCCCAGATGTTTCTTGCCGTGACAGTGGGTCTTTCGGCTTCATTATCTGACGCCTTATGGTTGCCTCCGGCCTGTGTGCGACTCCAACTCCAAGTGGTGCGAGAAGGCGGCCGACTGCTTCATATACGTTTTGACGTACGGGATCGAACGCCAAATCTTGGGGTCGGTGCACTTTTGTTGGCCAGCTCGTTTGCACAAGCACTGGTTGACGAAGCTGCGCGGGTAGCCATTTTCTCTGAACACCCGTTGGAGGTATTCTACCTCGGCAACTCTGTCTTCTTCGCTGCAGTGCTTCTCAACACGCCGATAGAGTGTTTTTACGCAACTGCGTTTGTGGCTGATTGGGTGGTTGCTGTTGCAATTCAGTACTTGCATCGTGTTCGTCGCTTTCCTGGATACTTTAGTCTTTAGACCACCTCAATCTTTGCGACAGACGAGGACATCAAGAAAGGCCAGCTGGTTTTTCTTTTCTTCCTCCATCGTAAATTGGATGTCCGAGAAGGCGCTGTTGAGACGTTCCTTAAACGTGAGTACCTGATCCCGTTCGATGACGACGAAGGTGTCATCCACATACCGAGCCAAGAATTTCGGTCTGTGTTGTTGAAAAACCAGCGACTCCAGCCGCTGCAGGACCGCCTCGACTATGAGTCCCGAAATCGGTGAACCCATCGGTTTCCCCTTTACCTGCTCGTAGATCGATCCGTCAAACGTGAAGTACCTCCTGAGACAGAACTTCAGGAGCTGTAGGATTTCCGCGTGTCCCAGGCGATTCTCCGTCTCATCGTATTTGTTTCGTAGGAGTAGTTCGACGGTCTCGATTGCCAGATCCTGAGGGATAGAAGTAA
>JAYGXS010000009.1:18841778-18863472 GCA_036362985.1 Ligula intestinalis | reverse complement strand
GATTGATCTGCGACAGAATCCGAAACGTCAGGCGAATAATGTTCTCGTTCCAGCGACTGCATCTACTCTGTTGTGAATAGCTGGCGTCGAAGTGAACTTTTCTGAAGTCCCGCAGTCGTTGATCTCGACGTCTGGGAACAACCAATCACAGATGCCGCAATGCTGGTCCTTAGAACGGCGACGACTCCAATATCGCAGGGAGTTACGTAAGTTCAACCCTGGCAACAGCGATCTTCAGACCATTGTTTCTTAGTGGAGGTCTTGGGAAGGTCAGAGTGTTGGGAACAGTATATTGTGTACACAGAGGAACGATGAATAATAGGAAAGAAAACTGACCACCGAGAGCACAAACTTCCGCGGGGGCGGCGTGCTCTGAAGTGCGGCATAGTTGCAGGAAATCTTGGGAAGGCATGGGGTAGTAGGAACAGTATATAGTGTACAGAGAGGAACGGAAAATACATGGAAGAAATCTGACTTGGGAGAACACGACCAGCCAAGAGATTTAGCCGGGCCCAAGTGCCAGTTTGACAGTAGTCAGGCCAGCAGGTAGAGAGTGATTCACGCGTGCAGTGTTGCTATTCGTCGCCTGGCCAGAAAGCAGCTTTCGTGGCAACTGTGAGTGGCTGATCCAGGCGTCGGGAACCGCAGTCGTGAGATTCTAGTGGAGTTCGCTTCGACGTAAGCTAGTCACAACAACTCTACCCACTTCATCCGCAAACACCTCCCTCCTCATCCCTGCATTAACCCCGTCAGAATTTTCTCTCCACCTGCCTCAGTCAACGTCAGCAAATCTCACAACCACTATCGCCCCTGTCATAACCCCTGCGATGACTGTCACCACTCCCGCCATCGATGCGAATGCTCCCAACGCCCCCATCAACTACGATCACTACCAGCCATATGGATTCGATTCAAACCTGTCCTTATTGCGATCGCATTTTCGTATCACGCAACGGCCTGGTTGGCCGCTTGAGAATCAATCGCAGAGGCTGGTGAAGCAACTGCCCATGTTGCCCCCGGGGCTTATTCGATCACATGCATGAAAACCTGCCGCAAGACACCGCCAAGCAAACCTGGTCATCACATGTATTCACACTAACAAATACAGCACACGCGAACCCCCTCCCTCATCACCCACTACGAGCACAAGTAGAAAGTATAATTTTAGCCTCTATCACACCGTCAAGCGTGGATAATCCGAACAGCCACGAATTTGTATGAAGTCTAGGTGTGTTGCGTGTGTGTGTGACAAGTACAGATGTACTGGCGAGTCCTGTCAGCCACTGCGCCCGATCTAAACATCAGTCGGTTGACAGGCCCTGGGTGCCTGGGAGCGAAAGAGAGTGAGTGCATATTTTTCGGTATAAAAATTCTGGTGTTCTGTAATCTATACTATTGCAATGGAGGCCCTGGCTTAGAAGGTTGCCAACTGACAGGATAAGTCAGTTCTACTGTAAGAGTGGAGAGTCAAGCTGCAGTGACTCATACTTGACGTGGCTTCTGCGGCACTAACTCCCGCTCCTTTCCGGTGAGAGCATAAACCTTCCCTCCTCCAGTTGTTTCTTGCAATCCTGATCCATTCTGCGCGGATTTGGTGTGTGTGTGGGACACGCATAGAGAGAGATTTGGTGGCACGCCTATGTGCGGGCTCACGCCGTGTCAGCCATCCACTCCAGTTCCCAACTCCTGTTTTCTTGGCTCTGCTAAAACACCTGGTATAGGTGTGTGTGACGGACGAGATAGTGTGGTAGATGCTGCGAAAGTCCACTGCCACTATAAACTAATTCATATGCAAATTATCGTCCCAGCGCCCGCCTTACCGTCGGGCACACAGTGTACATCGTCGGAAACGGCGGTCGAACTGTCATCATCAGCGTATTAGTCTATAGAACGGTAGGCCCTGAGCAGCTTAAAGGTCCTCCTCCCCCTGTTGGTCGGTGAACATAGTCATATGAGAATTCAATTGATCCTTCAAAGAACGGCTAAACGTCGTCTTCCCGGTCATTTTAATTTACTATGGAAGAAGAAGAAGAATAAGAAGAAGAAGAAGACGAAAAAATAGCCAGCCGGCCTTCCTGGATGTCCTAGTTTGCCGCAAAGACGATGGTGGCCTAAAAACGAAGGTGTTCAGGAAAACAACCAACACTATGCAAGTCCTGAACTAAAACAGCAACCACCCAATCGGTCACAAGCGCAGCTGCGTAAGAACGCTACTCCGGCACGTTGAGACGAACCGGAGCAAAGCGGAAGAAAAAGTTGCTGAATCACATTATGTTCGACGGGTACTGAGAGCGAATGGTTATCCGCTTAATTTTCTCAACCAATGCATGCGTAAACTAGAGAAAAAAGCCACATCAAACTGGCCCAAACGTTCAGCGAGCTCTTCCGTACGTGAACAATGTATCGGAAGTGATCAGCCGTCTACTCACCCCACTTGGAGTTGGAGTTGCGCACAGGCCAGAAGCAACCATCAGGAGCCAGGCCATGAGGCCGAAAGACCCACTACCACGGCAGGAAACGGCTGGAATCGTTTACTGGATCTGGTGTCGTTGTGGACAAAGCAATTACGTCGGAGAAACTGGGAGATTACGCCGAACGCGAAGGGCTGAGCATGCAGCGGCGGTGAGGAAGAAAGACGCCAACTCCCAGGTTGTAACTTACTCGACGGCACTCGGCTATATTTTCAAGTTTGCCGAGACCGAAATCCTCGTAAGAGGTGACAAATGCGTGAGCTGCTCGAGCCATGGTTCTCAGGCCCTTAGTCCATCAAGAAGCGCAACGATTCGGCGTTCGCATACGGTGTACTGAGAAATTTTCTGAGCAAGAGAATCAGTCACGTGGGAAGGGCCGGGCGCAGCAACAACTCTGATGACAGCGGGCATAATTTTCGCGTAATTATCAAGCCCGCATACGACGCGGACAAGAGCATTGTGGCGATTAATGAGCTATCACCATACCAATTAAGACCTCAAGCGGTGGCTACATAGTACGCATGCGGATGACTGTTACGAACTATGAATACCGTGCAACCAGTGCATGTATCACCCCCTATCTGCGCATATCTCAGACTTTTCTACGATTACCTATGACTAAGGATTTCCGACAGATTCTAAAACGTCTGGACAATAAAACTCTTGTTCTAGTGGTCGATTCTTTTTCTTCTTCTTCCTCTGAACTGCTTCTTGGAACTCGCATAGTCCATTCTATTGGCAATCCCTCTTTCTGCCGGTCAAGAGTTCAGCCCTAGACGTGCCAAAACTCTGATCACGCCTATTACAGGTTAAGTCAGACCTCGCTGACCAGAAACCTGCGACATCGTACGCCAATGCCTCACGTGATTAGCTGGTCAAAGGGGCCCTTTCTTTTTGTCTCCTTTTCAGACTGTGCCACCTAAACGGGCCGCGTAAGAGATGTGCTGAATCTGGACCAGGAAACGATATTCAGATTGCGCTCCCATAACAATTGCATAGCATGGGGAGCGTTTGTGTTACGCGTAGGCGCAGACTCAGGTACCAGACATCCTAGTGCCTTTGACACTCCGTGTGATCTGAGCCAGACGTGGCGAGGGCTTCCGCTGCCTGCGACCTATGCCGCCTCCAGACTCCTTGACTCCGTCCTGACAACGACCGCGGACGAGCAAGGGAGGAGAGAGGGAGTGCGGTAGATGCAAAGCAAGTCTCCTTGCAATTAAAACTAATTCACGTGTAAGCCACAGTTCCTGCAACACCAGGCTGTGGAGCACTCGATACACAAAGTCGGAATCGAGGCTCGAGATGTCTAACTTCGCACCGTCAACGAGTGTCTTAAAGCAGCTAGATTTATTTGTTTCGTCGGTACTCTTTCTGGCTGAGTGATGGAATGTAGCGTCACTGAAAGAACTTGCACTGTATGCGACTTTCAATCACCGCCTGCTTCTGTGCGATGACGCCCATTTGTGCCCACTACCAGCCACTTGCTCATTATGGGCTGTCTGCCGAACTCCCCCCCTGTCCGACTTCTCATTAGTACTCTCGCTAGTGTCCGGTGTCACCATTTGCTAACCATACTGATTAACAAGGTTATCCTCCCCCCTCCCCTCCCCCGGTCCACTTACTGTTTAATCAAGTGGCGCCAACTGCCCGTAGATGATGTGCAACGAATCTTAGACAAATGCCTTCTCGCCGTCAGGAAAACTGCCAAAACCAGGAGGTTAGTCGTTTAAATGCAATTCCGCCGTCCACTTCACCTACTATAAATAGTCAAACGTTACTTTACTCTATCACAAGGCGTTGGAAGTCATGACCGAGGCTTTCAATTAATTGGATAACTAGATCCTCCTTCTAAAAAGGCACTTAGAACAGTAATGTTGTAAGGGCCGGCCTCCGAGTGGCTGTTGCAACCCTGAGCGTCTCGCAACTACTTGCACCACACGTGCACCAGCGGCGCGGCCAATCATCTTGAAGGCTGACTCATACATTACCTCGCTGGAGGTGCTGTGACGACGCCCCACGGCCAGCGCCCTCGTCCGGCTGTCAACGTCTCCCAACTGCAAAATTGTTTTTTTTGCATCTGCCGTCCCACTTTTTTTTCTTCCTATCCGGAACGCCACCTGAATTTCATAGCGGCTAGTAAGTCAAGGTGCTGCTATGAGATCCAAGGATCTCTCCTTCAAGAGTGGGTAGGTGAAGCTAGTGGGCAGATGTTGTGGAACGTGTATAGAGGCGACATCAGCCCCGCCAGCCCCCTCGCATGCATCCATCTCCCAGCGACTTGACTCCATCTTAACTGAACACACATTCCTGTGGCCAGGTGGCCATTGCGCGCACTCCCTCTATCAATGATGGTCTTCGTCAGATTTGACGAGCTGTCAGATGGCCAATGGTGTAGCAAACTTCTAACTGGACGGCTATTCCTTTCCCCCCGGCCAATGTCTATTGAACGAACAGCCGGCATAATTATGTCCAGCATCCTCATTCAAGGGCAACTGCCCTCCGCTCGGACACACGCACGTGCGTTCATCCAGCTAGTCGTGGCTGCCCAAGCGCCACTTGAACACGCTACCTCCTGCGCCGACGTAAAATAGACTACTAAGCACAGCAGCCCTCCGACAAGGTAATGTTTGAACCTGCTTCACAAATCTACTAAGGCAGTTGCCACTGCTGCGTTACTCTCTCTCTCTCTCTCAAGCAGGATTGGTCACAGTCAACACTAGCCCTAGCTTCGCCCGTGACCACTGCTCTCTGAGGCATCAACTCGAAGTTCTGTGCACAATAACCTCCTCCCGCATGTATCTTTTTTTATTTTCTTACACCACTCAGACACTACAAGAATTTGCCTCCTCCCCCGCCCACCACTTCATGGGTCCTTTGTTGAACGGTACCATCTACCATTACGAAGTACAGAGGGATGGGGATACTCACACTGTTTAAGCGCAAGACCGCACGACTGCGTTTCCTCACAGTGCCAAGTATAACCTAATGCTGCACACGACACTCGCTGACAGACTCTCATTTAGCTTAGCTCTGCGCCGCTATACGTTAAAGTTGTGCGAATCGACAGGAGTCATATTCTGAGGCAAAAATGTACGAGTTTCCTCCAGTTCAGCACGTGCACTGTGTTTTTTTCTTCTGCTAGGCACGCCTATTTTCCAGGATTATGGTAGTGACACGCATGCGCCTTACCGCTTGACGTGCTTTCCCACCGTAAGTCCCTGGAGGGGTGCAGTGATGACGCACACTTCAGCTGTCACTTACGCCAGGCGACGTCAAGGGTCTCGCATTACCACATCCATGCACGCACGCACTGCATATCATGTGACCGTCAAGGTCAGGCCATGCTTCGCAGACCGCAACCATCTGGCCAGGTTTTTGGCCAGCACACACTCTTTTGCACTGTCCCCCATACTTTTTGCTTGTGCAAGAGCCCTGTGCAATTGGTCAATACGCCGTGCGCTGACTGGCGAAGGCGACACGCTCCAACAAAATGTAGGCCCATAAATGAGGCGTCGTGCGCGGCAGAAGCATCGTCAGGAGTATGGCTTCTAAAAGACCGCTGCAAATTTTGCTATTAGGCGTGGGAAAATACATTTTGTGGCGGACGGCAAAAATACTGTCGCTTCCTCATTCAAGGCCCACGGCCCCTAAACTTCTAGTGCTTTCGCAGGCGGCTGTTTTTCCACTCGATGACCTTAAGATCACTTGACCGACATTCCACTCGCGCACACGCGCTTGCGCATCTAGTCGTGGTTTCGCGGCCACGCGGCACCCCTCGCGCATT
Source organism: Ligula intestinalis (assembly GCA_036362985.1). Lineage (NCBI taxonomy): Eukaryota > Metazoa > Platyhelminthes > Cestoda > Diphyllobothriidea > Diphyllobothriidae > Ligula > Ligula intestinalis. Next base: position 18,857,217 of record JAYGXS010000009.1, on the reverse strand, counting down.
TGCAAGACACCAACAGCAAGCCACTTGAACTGACTTCACAGTCATGTAGTCATGCAGCTGCCATCATCAAATCTTACACGACACACACTCGGGCACGACAGGACACAGTCAACATCGATCTTGGTTTCGCCAGGGGCCACTGAGACAGCAACTTAGGGTTCTGTACACAATAAAGCCCTCATTCTACTGGCTTCTGCCTTTTACCTTCCACCTGGGGACTCGGCCTGCTGATTGTAGTCCTCTAGGCACAACCACTACTTAGACAGCTACAAATTTACTGGGCCTCCAAACGAGGAGTAGCATATTATATTGGCTAGATGTCGGGGTGACGTATACTCTGCCTACAGCGTACCAAAACGCCCATTCGTAACGAAACCTGCTCATAAATAACAAGGGCACACAGAGGTTATGACAGAAAGATTGCAGACCTCCGGCAGGCTTTTCTTGGGTATCGACAGTTGCTGGAGGAACTTTGTCCCACTGGCGCCGTCCGATTATCCCAGACCTTAAAATTTTGGGTTAATAAACGACCTTAAAGGAAACATCTGCCTTTGAATCTGGGCACTGCAGAATACTACTCCTGCGATATTGCCTGAGATAAGCACGATTTAATGGAGTTTCTAGATAACTTCCACTTTATGATGGTCCATCCACGTTAATTGGGTTTTCCGTGAGCAAACGGTATCTAGAATGAAAAGTTCTCGAATAATAGCAAGCATTAGCTCAAAAAGTCTGCCTAAAAACGTGTACATTCATCCAACAAATTGACAAAGACCTCAAACTTCTGAAGGAATGCTACAGTTTGTCCCACCTCTCTGATCAGACCGGCCTGATAAGGCTCTGCATATTTTAATCAGGAGTATTTATATCTTAGAATAGCCTATTCTTTGTTGGAAACTACTACCTAGTTGTACGACGCAAACGCGTGGAGCAAGGCACGCATCCGGACTGCCATTTGACTAAATTGGATTTCGCTTCTCTTCAGATATTATTCCAGAATTTTATTGAAAGGCCTTAATCGTTCTTGGTACATGCTGAAGGGGCGTTCTGCAGACAAGTGCCCGGATCCGATAAATCCAATTTGTAGCATTCCTCAGGTGTCCGTGGCTATACACAGTCAAATTTGCCCTTTTCGGCCAGATTATCGGATGGGAAATTGAGTTCTTCCTCAAACTTCTGGAACTGCGATAATATTCTCTGTTTTCAGAAATTGGTAATGGCAAAATTGGGGGGCCGCTAGGCGACTAAGTGCTCCAGCTTCTTGCTTTTTGCGGCTGCGTTCATGACTGAGCAAGCCGGCCTTGATTATGTCCACGATGGTACATTTCGTGGGTCACGATCCGTGGCAGCAAACCGGGAGAGTTCAATCTGTTCTTTTCGCCAGCGCAGGAGACCGAATACCAAAAGACCAAGAAGTACTTCCATGTCCCGATGGACTGAGTCGAGCCAGTGTTGAGCTGAACCCCTCTTCCACGTCTCCAATTAGGTAACGGTGTCGAATTGAGGGTGGTAACACTAAGGTTGTGTGGTTGACGACGAACAACGTGTCCAAATCACCTCAGTTTTCTTTCTTGGATGGCCTCGGATATCCTTGCAATGTTGTCGCAGCAAGTGCACACTGCATCATTTGAAAATAAGTCGGTGTACTACAATCGAAGGACGGTCCTCAGACACTGGTGAGCAAATACCTGCAGTTTCCGTTCATCTTCCACGCGCACCGCCCAGCAGGCCGCACGATGCACGCAGGCCTTTGTGATAATAGAAGCATTGCGCCTGGGCCATAGGCACTTACAAGGACTGGCGAAAACTCCTCAAACCATGTTGATTTGAGAAATGATTTCATCCTTACTCTTTCTATTGAAAAGTCTCGTCATTCGGAAGTATTTCAAATTTTCTACTTCCTTATGTTGACATACATTAATCACGAGGGGTACCTTCCCCTAGGCATGGATGCAACATGAGCACTTTGACCTTCCCAGCCTTTTTGGACAAACCAACCTTAGTAGCAAACTCGTTCACCCGTGACATTATAGACTGAAGATTGCCAAAGCTTTAAGCTAGTAAAGCGATATAATTGGCATAGTCGAGATTAGTCAACCTGCGTCCAGTGACGAGCTCAATACCGTCTTCTCCTCGTAGGGCCTTCCTTAGAATCCAGTTAATAGCGTAGTTAAACGGAATGGGGAACAGGATGACTGAAAGAACTGTTTAGATATTCCAAATCCACAAGGCTGCTGGAACTCAATCAGGTAACCCCGGGTCACTACGAAAGAGTAGATAGGTCCAGTCATTCCTTACCAAAAAAACTCGGCTGCTCAACATCACACGGGAGTAGCGTTCTCTTGTCTGGGAAGACAGTGCTCAGTCTTTCTTAGAGTTGCAGCACGTAGCAACCGAATGAAAACCACCGCAATCTACGGAGTCAGCTAATGGTACTAAATGTTAGATCATATACTACTGTCACCGTGACCGACTCAGCCAGTTCCGTGTTACAGACACGCAGCAAAATTAATGCCCGGCCCTCGCCGCAATCGTACAGTGAAATGGAGGCGGTCGTAATGCCAAGTCCGAAGACAACATTGGATCAAGCTAATCTTTTCTAAACCCATGTTTCTGATGCCTGAGCAGCCTCCCGATTGCGCTACTCCTACTCCTCCTCCTTACCGTGGCCGGAATTGAGAGCAACCCTGGACCTCTTTGGTACTGCTCATTCTGTCAAGTACGCCTGGGCCGCCGCGACTGTTCTGTGCACTGCAGCTTCTATAATGGTTAGCACCATCTACGCTGCCGTGGACTTGCTGATTGGTCACCCCGCCCTCGCTTGTTTTAGTTGTGCCGTGCCTCTACCTGCTCCTGCACCTCCCGTCCTTTCCTTCTTCTACACAAGTGCTCAAATCTCTGATCTCACCCCCGCCTGGCCTTAAGCTTCTACAGCTCAGCGCCAACGGCCTCTTTGGCTTTCGAGGAGCATATTAAACCATTTGCCTTCTTGTCTTCCCTTTATCCGCCTAATGGGTATGATTTGAAAGCAGATATAGTGCTCGGTGTTTTTACTTTCCTGCTTGCACTTGAATGAAAATCTGGAGAAAAAGAATTTAAGCCCCGTGAGAATTGGACTGTAAACGCAAGACGCCAGATTGGCCTGTAACCAAATAGGCACCTGCGCCCAAACCGGGAATAAGACAATTTTGGCGCATTTAAACATGACTTTCGCCGCTTGTTCTACTTGGCGTAATCCACTGACTGGAAGAGCGCAAAGGTCAGCGACAATCAGACGCATACAGAAGCAAGCTTGATGTACCTCCTTCAGTGTGGGACAATTTTTGATGTCAGCTATGTCGGGTTAAAAGCTCTTTCTCCTATGCACAGAGTCCGGGTAACACCGATTACCAAACTAGAAATACCGAAACGGCAACTATTGCCGGTCGGTTCACCCATCCAAAGCCCCATCAGAACTTCCAGTGCCATCATTAACATAGGCAGCGCGAACTAGACGTACTCAGGTGGTCGCGACTCCTACAACCAGAGTAGGACATTACTTTACTTCGAGACGGAGACCATAACGTTGTCTTAAATCCGCCGAAAACTAGTTCCTTCAAGACGGCCAGCAGCGACGAGGGCACTCCGAGGGAACATTGTATTTTTTTTCAGACTGCTGGCGTGTACATCGAGGCCTCTGTGATCAATCTACTCAACCTAGATCATGTGTGCCGTCAGCCCCGTGTCCTATTCCCTTGGGCGGCCCAATGCACCCACCTGCCAGATTGTGTACAGTGGAGCTAGAGTAGGATTTTTTAACGAAAGATTTTCACACAAAGCAAGTACAGTTAAATAAATGGTAGGGATTCCCCTACAAAATCGCCCGTCACATTGTTGCTGACCGTATTTACCGACGACCATTACGATTACCCCAAGAATACTTAGCTTCCTACAAACTGCTAATTTTCCCGCCTATTGTTTTGCACGACACTGACCTGGTTTGAAACTGGTTGATAGTGCGGGGGATTTCAGGATTGTTTGGCAGAAATTGCAAAGCAAACGCCGCTCCTTTAGACTACTTCTTAATCTTGATTTTGAATTATATCACGTAGTAACCAGAAAAGCAGTTGAAACGAATGCGTAGGTCCTCCTGTGAAAATAAGGATGCTACGGTGAAAACCCATGCGTTGGAGCCTAGCTTTGTAGGTAGCGCCCTCAACTAGGCACATTTAATCTGAAAGACTTGTTTTTACCTCAAGAACGAGGTTTAATCAGACATCCTTAGCAAAACCGATCGCAAATAGCAGTGGTCCTTAATATTAAAATTTAAAGGGGGAGCGAGGGAGGGTAGGGTGACCCAGTAACAAAGAACCAATAATTGTGATTACCGCAGTAACCTGCGACGCAAAGCTGGCTCAAAACCACGTCCGAGAAGAAACAAACTATCCAAGGCTTGTCCGGCTCTTCATGTAAATGCCATCAGTTTGAAAAAAAAACTCCAAAAAACGAACGCGGCAGAGCAGCAGCAGCAGTGGCGATGGCAACACAACTACCGCGAACACGATAAAAATGGGGAAAGTGTGGTGAGCTGGGAGGGTGGCATAAACCAATAATCACACCCGAGGAGTATTTGCGGCTTTTTTCGGATAGGAGCCGACCTGCGGAGAGGTCGCGGTCGTCGCGGGAGTTCAAAGTTACTTGCGCCTGGGTTGGTTTGCCTGGTTAAACTCTCCACGCGGAGCTGCGCCGCCCCGGCCACCTCCTCCTCGTCCACCTCTTCCACGACTACCTGGACCCGCGGGTCTACCAGCCGCGCCGGGCGCTGCCTGTTGAAAGCGTGCCTGGCGGTAAAGAAGAAAAACCAGTTAGTCATCTTCATTCAATCCACATTGGAAAACTCGGCGGCGGTCTTAGTGAAGCTCGAGAGCACAGAAATAAGTGCCAAGGGCGGAGGAACGCCCCATTAAAAAACACACTGCCAGCGGAGCTCTGATCGGCGTCAAGGTCTATGCTGGCGTTCTTGGTTAGGTCTGCGTAAATAAGGAATCTGAGACTACTAAACTGGCCCAATTGTATGAGTTGGTGCATTACATGGAAATCGATTTTATTCAAGCGTATCAAATAATAAATCAATGCTTACGGCAGTTACAATGGATCCATCCAAAAAACTACCGTTATGTTGCACAAGGTGCCAAAAAACAAAGTTTTTCAACCGGTTATCCGCCAAATTAGGGACTCTTGGTGAGTTCGCAGCTGGTGCTCGTTGGTGAATATTCCGGTGCCCGCCTGGCCTGTAGACAAACTACCAGACATCTAATGCCTTACCAGTAAATATGGCCATCTCCGGTACATTCCCTTCGACTTAGACGTCGCTTTTATACTATACAGATAAACTGTGATTCCAACATTTGTTATTGGGTTTCCAAGAGAACCAATTTATCGTTAACAAAAGTTGGAAATATGGTAAAGCACGTGAATATGCAAAATGAGCATATAAAAGCCTTTACTTGATTATTAATGTGCAATTATATCATGTCATCGAATCCCTCGATGACATAACACCTCTAAAGAGAAATTCGACTGCATACTCCCCTTCGTACGATAAGCTATGTCAGCGAGCAAGTCACACAGACACACCTCGAAAACTGTCAATGCATTCTTGTCGATGAAGTCAGTTGACAAAAGATAGCCATAACTGCTATCTCTTGGTGCAAAACTCGAGCCTCAAGCCCCGTATAACTACTTCCGTCAAAAGACAAGATATTACATAACTTTTTGTTTACCCTGACTAAACTATGAAGAGGAATCGTACTGCACTCGGTCCTTCCTCCGGAACACCTTATAGTGTACGCTAGGAACGACTAATCGCAACACAGAACACCGATCCGGACGATTCACTATGTATTTGGACTCGGGAATTGATAAGCAACTGCACATGCACTTTCCGGCTTTTAATCTAGAAGCAAATAGAGGGGTCGCTAACACGAGCCTTCTTGAACGATAAAACTAGAAAAGAAACTGGTAGCAATGTGAAAAGTAGGAAGACGTAATTCGTTATCCTAATCCAATTCAAGGGGTGACGTAGGAGAGATTTGGGGGCTTGTCCATACTGAATTCAACGATGGTGCTTCCCCAGCTAAGCCTTGTTATTCGTTACAGATCCAAAATTTGGTTCTGGAAAGCTTAGGACATTTTTACTAGACAAGATCGAAACCCCAAGGACGAACCCATGACACATGAAACTGACCCACCAACATTGTCGCACAACAGCGTAACCAAGGTTCACTTCATGCTGTCGAGATACTGGTACTGCGACCTCGACTTGAAATGCATGACAGAAGAAAATGAATCGATTAGGCGTTTAATTATTCCTATACATAGCCAAAGTGTTAAACCTCATGTCGAAGCTAAATAGCAGGGACACGTTAGCCACGGAAACATAAAGGCTTCACAGAAAAGTTTGAGCTAACCTAGCCAGAATGTTTAAAGAAAAATAATATTGTGCAGTTTCGAAATCAACCCAGTTTAGTAAACCATGAACGTGTGCGCGAGAGAGGGGAGGAGACAGGTATAGACTGTATCTGGAGCATTACTTACCTCGTTTGGGTCACCAGCCTCGTTTCCTGTTGTATCTGGTTGAGTAGGCCTAGGAGCGCGACCCCTAATCAAAAGTGTTAGTTTAAAAAAAGCTGGCATACAGTCGGTTTGGCTGACCTCCTCTCGTCATTAGCGATGTTCTTTGTGCTGCCGGAATCGGCGCGTGTGCATCAGATGCAGGGTTGGGGTTAGGAACCGCGCGCCTTTGCTGTGAAGGTTGTGGTGGTGGGCCAGCTTTTTGGGCAGAGGCTCTTTCAGCCCAACTCATTCTGGCAGTGTTAACAGGTGCAGGAGCAGGAGCAACGGGAGGTGGTGTAGGCGCCGATGTGGAGACGGCAGGCTCCTTTGCTACATGTTGGTTTTGGTGTTCCGTTTCCTTTGGCGGCTCCTGATGGACGACAGGAGCAGGTGGAGAAGGAGGAGGAGCTTCCTTTTCTATTGGCACAGGCTCTGGTTCTGGAGCAACAGGTGTCTGAGTTTTCGGCGCAGGTGGTTGCTGCGGCTGCTGTGCCTGCCAGCTGTCAACTTGATGCTAAAAAAACTAGTAAGACTAAATGAACATACCACTCCGTTCGTAGCAGGATTTGTGGGTTGAGGTTTCTCAATAGGTTTCGGTGGTTGACCTTTGAAAATATATACTCACAAATCTAGGCTACTTACCATGTTCCGGTTCTACATTATGACCTTCTGGGATAAAGACTCGATCCTGGTAGTGAAAAATGTCGTTCAATACGTAGAAGTTGCGCGTATTCTTCTCACAGAGCGTGAAACTACGCATAAATCGCCTGGGAGGCGCACCGGCTACGCTTACTTCGCCACACACCTAGTAATTCTGATAGAAACTGAGTCAGCATACCTGTACAAGGATGCTATTTAGTACCGACCTAAGGGCATCAACTTTATGAATCAGCACACGAGTATCGGTCAAAGGCATATCCTTGAATGCGTTGAAGATATTTTCTTGACCAAAAATGGGAGCATCTTCGTGTATGACAGAGGAATCATGGGAATAGAACCGGTGGAGATGTTGAGGACATTTGTTCATGACCGTGTAATATTGCATGACGAACTCGTCGGCTACGTTAGAAATAGCCTCAAAATCCATCGTTGGCACGGTAAAATTAGCCATAGCAATGTCTCCGTTCATCGTTATTCGAAGTTTTACTGACGACACAATGAATGCCTTCCGGCAGCAACGGACCAAACAGGAAAACTGTGCACCCAATTATACGTAATGGAAGCAGTCGCACTGACCATGCCGCTATCTGCGCCTAATAAAAGCAGAAAATCAGTCTATAAAAATTCACAGATTCTGCCAAGGTATACAATTTAGTTGGGAATCCACATACGCAGTATATATTTATAGCTTTCCATGATGCATGAAGCCAACATTAAACAGACACTTAACAGTGGAGTCAAAAAAAAAACATTTATTTGGAATAATTTAAAGGCGAGGGAATAGGCAAATCGGCGAGCGGTAGCCGGAATTCTAAACCTGGTAATTGCAAAGCGTTGAAAGAAAGCTGAACAGGTGCGAATATCAAAACCTAAAAAGTCATTTATTTCCATAAACAATCTGAAAGGGTCTACTTTTATGTCGTTACCATTGGGAATAGTGTCACACGCTTTTTGTTTCAATTACCTTGTTTGGAAAAAATTTCTCGATGTATTATAGACAAAGTTAAAGGAATATGCAGTGGGGGATTGAATAAGCAGTTGAAAAGTTCCTTAAAATGCTAACCATTGTTTGCCATTAATTAGTGTTTGCTATTAACTAGTGTTTGCCAAGAGAAAAGGCTGCAGCTCTCTGAACGTTAGCAGATTGGGGATGGGTGTGGTGACAAGGGCATAGTATTGCAAATTTCTCCTCGGTGTTATGGAACCGGTATTTTGCACCAGATAGCTGTGTGTCCGCGAACGGCTGTTCAGTGTGGGGTGAAAGAAATTGCCGGTCGTGGACTGCAACGTCCTTAGCATGATGCCTGGCACGGTGTTCAGAGTCGGCGAAAGCCGTCAGAGCGGGAAGGAGATTCTACCTAGTGGGCAATCAAAATTCGTGAATTATGTCCTTAGTGCAGAAAAGGAGAGTAAATTTTGATATTTCTTAATAGCATATTCAAGACTGATATGGTTTTTACGGAAACTATTGATTATATGTAACTGTGCGTGCTAGAGGAAGAAATAAGAAGGCATTTCGGTGACTGTGTCATCCAGAGTGGTCAAGGTGTCTCTGAGTAGCAAGGGGATAAAAATTATGACTATCACGATGTAAACATTAAAAAGTAGATAGTCGTACACAGGGCACACACCCTGATTTGTGATGTTCAGTGTTTTCGGGATCCTCCGAGCCTTGCCACATAGCTAATTGCAATGTTACTTAGTTGCAGTAACATATCTGGTATTATTAGGAAATATTAGCGCAAGACAGAGAATCCAGAATGGCCATTTCTGCCTCATTGGGCGTCGCCAGCTGGGTATACTCTACCATACTCTACTCAAGTGTAGCAGCGGGGATGTCCAGTGTGTTCGGGGGACCCTGAAAACAGTAGACATCACAAACTAGGGCGGGTGTGCCCTGTCTCTAATCGGTGTACGCCTAGCTACTTATGTATAGTCCCGATCAACAACTGTCAAGACGTCGAGCCCGATGGTTCGATGGTTAGAACATTCGCCTCTAACCGGAGAAATGCGTGTTGGAAACTCGAGAGTGGTGGCAATTTCCGCTGCTACACTTGAGTAGAGCATATCCAGCTGACGACGCCTAATGAGGCAGAAATAGCCATTCTGGATTCTCTGTCCTACGGTTATATGTATTTAAAATGGTCCCTTTCGTAATCTGCAAAGCTACAACGGACGAAGATTTATAAGTCTATAACGCTGTTGGTAAGTCAGGTTATGGTGTTCTGAAAATGAAACTCTTGTAGTAAATAAATTCTGGGCATATTTTATTTCCATCCGCCCATTAGCGCACAGAAGACTTAATAGAAACGAACATTATTCCAGATTAGTTCTCACGTACATTTAACAAATATTACATTTTACAAATATTTTAAAATTTCAGAAAATAAACTCCCTAGTTTGGCGTACTTTCCAGACAATAAGCCTAATGCTCTGACAGATTACGACCATTTGAATATGATATGCTAAGACCATTAATATCTTCCAGCATATTAATGTCCTCACCACCCCTGCTTGATTGCGGATGAGGAACGTCCCCATCAACCATAACGGAGCATTTGTGCCAGGAGAGGGAAAGCCTTATGTGCAGCATAACTGGCACGGGTATGTAACAGTCAATGTCTGTGCAGATATTTGATTTTGCAGGCCCCTGTGACCACTTCTGTGACCCGTTGACTGATGCAGCGCCACTAAGCATAGACCTGAAAATCCCCTTCAACAGTTTGAGGGCGACGTTGTTAACCTCCGGTTTATATCCATAGACAACTTTTAAAGGGCCTATCATACCGTCTGTGTCATACCTTTGAAGTCAAGTTTTTCTCACTTTCAACAAAGTCCCTATCTCGCCCAGTATTGACAAAACACAAAATTGAAACAAAATCAATACTGGCTGCAACACAGGGAGTTTGTTTTAGGTTTTTTCCTGCCTTCCAGGATTTGGAAGGCGCCCAAGGGGTGCTTTACCAACGCTTAAAATTGCCTGTAAACTTGCATAATAAACATATGCATAAACTAAAAACGATCAGGAGTATGAAGAAATCATTAAGCTGTCCACTGACAAAAGTCTCCCAAACAAACTGCGTGACGGAATTCGTGGGTAAATGATTAATCTTTGGGTAAGGAGCGTGTAGTGCGTGTTTAATGTATGATAAGTGTGCAGTAGGAAATAAAGTAAAGCCGCTTATAATTGTTTTAGTGAATTTCAATGTGGGTGAAATGCGTGCGAAACAAAAAAGGCGAAACGGAACTTCTATTGGTCAGCAAAGGAAGCCTATAGGCCAAGAAATCTGTAAGGGTGTTTGTGTTCGTCAACAACGCGAGCCTATGTATCAACGACGCTATTACGACAACTACTGTCCCTAGTAAGTGGTCTTATTATTAATTTCTACCCAATCACGAATATCGTTGACAACAAGGCAAAATAAGAGCGGGCCATGTACACTTCCCAGAGTAACTCTGTTCCTCACATGTGTGAAGTTGGAGAAGAAGAAGATCCTAGCCAAACTAGAGGCTAAAGGATTTCGTAGTCCTCTTGCTGACTTCATCAGATCTTATCTTTCAAATCAACAACAAAAGGTCTTAGTGGGATCCTCATACTCTACTCCTACCGCAATTTTGAGTGCTGTCCTTCAAGGTCCCGTGCTAGGTCCTCTGCTCTTCTTGATTTACATAAATGATATCTCATTGAGTGTTAAACACTCAATCTTATATTTATGCAGATGATCTCAAGTGTGTTTACTCCTTCTCTAACTCTACGGCCGGGAGATGCCTAGAACAAATTCATTCTGATCTGCACGCTCTTTCGGCGTGGAGCTCAACATGGCTGATAGAGTTCTCACCTTCTAAGTGCCGATATATGTGCTTTAGACCTGAAAGGCTGCCACAACCTGTTATTTTTCAAGGTTACCCAATGACTGAATGTTCCAGTATCAAGGACCTAGGATTAAGCTACACCAATAAATTAGACATCTCTCCTCACGTCGATAGAATTACAGCCAAAGCCGCACAGACTTGCGGCTTTATGTCTTATAATTTCTGTCTTTCTGAAATGAAATTAAGACTTTATCGTATGTTCGTGCTTCCCATCTTAGAATACTGCTGCCCCTTTTTCGGTCTCATGCATGAAGTAAGCCGTTCAAAAATTGAACAAATTCAAAAAAGTTCACACGAAAACTGCTGTATCCGAAAGCTTCTAATACTTGTTACTCAAATATATGTCAATTAAAGAAACTAAGGTTCCTTTTGGTCAAGAGATTGGAAGCAGGCTTTTGTCTCCTTTTTCGGCTTAATAATAGCAGAAATCTCCCCAGGATTTCTGTCATTATTGTCGTAAGCCGTCCCTACAACCTAAGAAACTCGGCACTTGTTATACCCCTCCTGCATCTTCCTCATGTACACACTCTTTGTTTTTTGCTTTCAGATATAGCTTTCTTTTGAATTACTTGCCAATATAAATTAGGTCGTTTACTAGACTGTCTGCTTTCAAACGGGGACTGCACATTTATCTTAATGCTGATTCTATTAACCTTCTATTCTCTTCATCTTTTCGAGCAGCTTTCTCCATGACTCCGAGAAAGGACCATCGGGAATTTAGGAGATCCGCTTGACACTATTCTCTCTGCCTCGTGTCCTCCGAGAACCCAGATGTTTCCATTAACCACCACTGAATCAAACAAAGCCACGCGGAAGTACTCAGTCTAAAATGCTGCAGTTTCGTTGACTTCTCACCTTCATCAGACCACCAACACCTATGTCTGCTCTACTACTATGTTCCTACCTCTATCTTCCTAAGCAGTTTTTTCTCTTACACACTTTTTGAAAATGGAGGCCCTTTGAACACTGTCTCCATTTTCACTGTAAGAGTTTTTTTTAGCTGCCATAAGTTTTCGATTTAAGTTCAAAATTACCTGCAAAACATTGCTGAATGTTGCCCCACGAGGACAATTTCTGCTGACATTTTTGCGACTTTCTACGTTTACTTGGACGTATTGTCAAATACTTTTTTAATTTTTATTTTTTCGAAATTAACTTTGTACGGATAATGCCGTACCGGTGCTGAAAAATATACATTCCAAATTCCAAATTATGGTCATTATTATCAAAAGCCTTATTGACACCAAAATGGATGGTGTAATGTGCAGGACAATTCTTTGCAGATTGTAGCCCATAACTTCGAAGTACTATAGAGGTAAAGGCCGGGATAATCCTGTTAGTAGTGAAGTTGGGAAGATTGAAAACTAGAAGGAATATAGAGACTGAGGAAAGGCAAGAAGCTTTAATAAGTAGGTAGAGGGAAACTGGGTCTAGTATGAAGGTTAAAATAGATGTGGGTACTCACGTTTAATCTATTGGCCTTAAGTGGAGGGAAGGCTCAACTAGATTTGAAGATCAATAACTTACGATGATTCACGTAAGGATTGTTGGCAAAACTAATAAAAGAGTGTTCGTTGGTAATTGGTTTGCGAAACGGATAATTATTCGGAGAAATACTTGGACTGACAGGATTTATCAACGAGTATGGCTGGAGAGGCTAAATAACCATAGGAAAACATCACATACCATGATTGAACCTATTCTACTTTCTTCTGGGTCCGACTAGCATTCAGTTATTGAATTATGTCGTGCATACGTCATGTCACCAGTGATTTACATAGAATGCTGGTTTCGAAATTTCAGCTAAGTCATCAGTCTTATATAAATCGATCTATCTAAGAGAAGATACGACTATAAGTCTTTCGTTTTCTTATATAAATTGTCCGTAAGTACCAGTACTTACGCTTGAAAAATCTGCTTCCATTCCTTTTGTTGGTTTGGTCTCTGCTTGCTTACCTAGCATTCTGTTAACCATCTGTCTTGCTTTCAGCAACTTATATAAGCTTTAACAAATATTTTATTCTGAATTCCTGACTGTTATCGTGATTAATCTACTTGTTGCTTCAAAAAATATGAAGGCGACACTTTCATTTTAGTAGGAAGCCTCAGAATTCCAGACCCAAGCGGTGTCTGCGAAGGGCAAACATCATTACGGATATCAGTCTTCAGCCTGACATCAGTATTCAGCCTGATCTGATTGCCGAGCAACTAGATTTGTCTGCAATGAGAAATTGCAACGAGTTTATGCTGAAATTTGGGTCAGTTCTCTCAATCCTTGGGATCCTATTTGATGGCAATATCTCCGCAGTTTCCTCTCAGGAATGCAAACGTTTAGATACTCTCGTTAATTTGGTCGCAAGTGAGTCACAGGATGGACAAAAAAGGACGTACAATTTTATTCCGAAAACGTTCCAAATCAATTCGGCCAATGGACTTTGCAATGTATTTCCTCTACTCCTGTGGATTTAACTATAAAATAGTAGAGGCTATTAGACTGTCATCTCGCAGTAAAAACCCACCCATTTTAGTCAAGCTATTTTCACCCATTAAAGTAGATGCCATTTTTAAACAGCAAGAGCTTCTTTCCAAATATCTGAGAAATATAATGTATTTCCTCTGTCATGATCTCACTCCAATGGAGCGAAGAATAGCGTCAAGTTCTTCGAATGAAATAGTAAATTCACCGCAACCGGCTCAAGTTCCTGGTCGGAGCCCTAGGAAGCCTAGCGAGCAATGTACTATTATTCCTGGCAAACCTAGATTACTGCTCCCCAGTACAGCAGCTGTCTCATCCCCCTCAATTGACCAGACATCCCCATCTACTTCCAACTTAGATGCTTCCCCAGTTGCCATAGCTAGTTATTCTGGTAGCCTTCCTAGAAATTCCGAAAAGCCCTCTACGTCAGGAAGACCAACAGCTTCGATACTCTATCCGAGTCCTCTCAAACCTTCTATTTAATCACCCAATTCAGGTCGTCGAAAGGGTGGGATCCATACCTCAACCGTGAGCATGCAGCCTTCCTAAACACTAAACAAGCCTATACAACAGGAAGCTAACAAACATATAGGTTACCCTTCTTATCACAACTATCATACTAGGCCAGGATTTCCCCCGCTTAATCCTCATAGTTACCTTACCTCGCCCACCAGCCTCTATTTTGCGTCTTGGTTATCCCAATTTCCCGGTCACCATCAGCAATCTCGTCATGGCACTAATCCCTATGGCCTGTCGATGTCACAGAGCTACCTACCTGCAGCTTTTAGCTATACCCCTCAGCCTTCTAATGCCAATTGTCTTGATCCAGTTGGTGGCTACTCTACAAACTTCCAATTCAATTACCCACCTCCAAATCTTTGTAACTAAATAACGATAACCCTAGTTCTTTTTGTATCATAGGAGTATTCCGGCTCAGACAAGGCACCGTGATGTAGCTATTTCGGGCTATTGGCTCCCATCAGCCACGGGTAGCCAACTCTAGTGTAGCAGCTGAAATTGCCGCCACACCCGAGTTTCGAACTCGCGCCACGCCGGTCAGGGGCAGATGACCTAACCGTTGAGCCATCGAGGTCGGTGTCTAGCAGGTTGTAGATCGGGAGTATATATAATTTGTTTGTGCACCGATCTATTCCTCAGGATGCGCCAAGTTGGTTGATCCGACTCGCAAAAACATTATCCCAGGATGTGCGCATCCTGACGAATAGATCGGTGCACAAAATAATAATAACCCTTGTTCGATTACTCGATCTACATAAGATATCATCTTGCAAGATAAGTTATCAATAAGATGGCTCAAATTAGAGCCATCGCATTCGAGCTGAAGCCAGATGCACTTACAGTGCAGGCCCCCACAGTAAATTTTTCAGCCACCACTGAGGTGATTTTAAACAATCAAGCCGTAGACGACAAAAACACGATTGGTTCGCTTCGTGAAGTGCAGGCTGCTGAGGAGGCAGATACGAGGGAGCAGACACTTGCAGTGCACACCGCCATAGGTGACCAATCAGCCACCGCTTAGGCGTGTTTAAGCAATCTCGCCGAAAAAAAAAACACGGTCGGTTCTTCCCTTAAAGTTCAGGCTGCCGCGGAGGCAGATACGAGTGGGCCCACACTTACAGTTCAGGCCCCAATAGTTGACCAATCAGCCAGCGCTGAGGCGAGTTTAAGCAATATCACCAAATAAAACCAAAACACCGTTGGCTCGCCCCTTAATTTCAGGCTGCCGCTGAGACAGATACAAGGGAACCCACACTTAAAAGACCGGCCCGCACAGTTGACCAATCAGCCACCGCTGAGGCGAGTTTAAACAATCTC
>JAYGXS010000009.1:18820384-18836509 GCA_036362985.1 Ligula intestinalis | reverse complement strand
CTAATAATAATAAGTTGTATATTTCAGGCCCAATGGGCCTCATCAATAAACCAAAAATTCGATAACATGAAGTACTAGAAATAATTGGTTCAACAAACAGTATCCGTAGTCTATAGCTATAAGACGAGTATAACTGTTTAGAAGCGAATTTGTTAGATTCGAAAAAAAGGAATGTAGCAGTGTCATGCGGAAGGTGAAATTCAAGGGTACACACAGATGAGCCACATCGTTATCTAGAATTCTGACTATGTATTCTGGTACCCACTGCCTCTGTTAGTAAGGGGGGGGGGCTTGGAATCAAACTCAGTCGAAGTTGAGCGTGGGGCAGAACAATAGGTATTAACGAAACATTACTGGTATAAACGGGTTTCCGGCACTACACTCGGGTTCCCAAACCGGTGCGGCATAATGGAACATAGGGAACCCACCAGTTTATGATCGCGATGGGCACCGCTGTATGATATCCAAAATTCCGTCAAATCTACAAGACCATCGTTGGGGATGTCTGAGATGTGACCAAATATAAGGCCCTGATGATGGTTGATGACCAGCGAAACGAGAGCCGTCAAGACTGCATCCTGATTCCGGGGTACATGAGTCAGAAAAGGGTAGTTTCAAGAAGGGATCCTAAATTCCCGATGGTCCTTTCTCCGGATTGTGGAGAAAGCTGCCCGGAAAAGATGAGGAAAACAAAAGGTTAATAGATTCAGTGTTAAGATAAATGTGCAGTCTTCGCTTGAATGCACATAGACTAGTCAACACCCGAATATCAATCGGTACATTATTCCAAAAATAGCTATACCTAGAAGTAAAAAATAGAGATCGCTTAGAAGTGGAAGAAGCAGGAGGAGGTATAATCAACGTTGAATTTCTTAGGTTTTAAGGGCGAGTAACGGGAGTAAGGGCAGAAATCTTGGGGAGATTTGAACTATTATTAAGGCGAAACAGGAGACAAAACCTTGCTTCCAGTCTCCTGACCCAAAGAAATTTCCGTTTCGTTATCTCACATCTATCTGAGTATGAAGTATCTGAAAATGCCGGATAGAGGACCTTTTTAGTGAATCTTCTTTGGACACTTTCAATTTTTGAACGGCTAGATTCATTCATTAGACCGAAGAATGGACAACAGTATTCGAGAAAACGAAGCACATACATACGATAAAGTCTTAGCTTCATTTCGGGAAGGTAGAAATTATAAGAAATGAAGCCGCATATCTGAGCAGCTTTAGCTGTAATTCTATCAGCGTGAGGTGAAAGATCTAATTTATTGGTGTAACTTAAACCTAAGTCCTTAATGTTAGAACATTCAGTCATGGGGCAACCTTGAAAAATGATAGGCTGTGGCAGCCTTTCAGGCCCAAAACACATGAACTGGCACTTAGAAGGCGAGAGCTACACGCAGATAGAGCGTCCAAATCCGAATGAATGCGTTCTAAGCATTCCTCAGCCGTAGAATAAGAGAAGGAGTATACACATTTCAAGTCGTCTGCGTATATATACGATTGAGAGCGTTTAGCTATTGTTGAAATATCATTTATATAAAGCAGGAACAACAGGGGGCCCAGAACGGTACCTTGAAGGACACCGCTTAAAATAGCTACTGCCGAGACGAATTTAAACAATCTATTCTGAGACATCAAAAACACGATTGGTTCGCCCCGTAAAGTTCAGGCTGTGCGGAGACAGATACGAGAGAGCCCACACTAAATGTGCAGGCCCCCACATAAGACCAATCATCCACCTTTAATGCGAGTTCAAACAATCTTGCCGTAGACATCAAAAGTCGATTGGTTCGACCTTTCAGTTCAGGCTGCTGCGGAGAAAGTTACGAGGGAGACCACACTTACAGTGCAAGCCCCAACAGTAGACTTATCAGCCACTGCTGAGGCGAGTTTAAACAATCTCGCCTTATACAAAAAAACACGATTGGTTCGCCCCGTAAAGTTCAGGCTGCTGCGGAGACAGATATGAGGGAGACCACACTTGCAGTGCACGCTCCCACAAGTGACCAATCAGCCACCGCTTCGGCGTTTTTAAACAATCTCGCCGCATACAACAAAAACACGATTGGTTCGCCCCTTAAGTTTAGGCTGCTGTGGAGAAAGTGACGAGGGAGACCACACATACAGTGCAAGCTCCCACAGTAGACCAATCAGCCACCGCTGAAGTGAATTAAACAATCTCGCCGTAGACAACAAAACAAGATTGGTTCGCTCCTTTAGTTCAGGCTGCTGCGGAGACAGATACGAGAGAGCCCACACTTGCTGTGCAGGCCCCCACAGGTGACCAAACAGCCACCGCTGAGGCGAGTTTAAACAATCTGGCCGTAGACAACAAAAACAAGATTGGTTCGCTTCGTCAAGTGCAGGCTGCTGCGGAGACAGATACCGGGGAGCCCACACTTGCAGTGCACGCCCGCACAGTTGACCAATCGGCCATGCTGCGGCGTGTTTAAACAATCTGGCCGTAGACAACAAAAGTCGATTGGTTAGACCTTTAAGTTCAGGCTGCTGCGGAGAAAGTTACGAGGGAGACCACACTTACAGTGCAAGCCCCAACAGTAGACTTATCAGCCACTGCTGAGGCGAGTTTAAACAATCTCGCCTTATACAAAAAAACACGATTGGTTCGCCCCGTAAAGTTCAGGCTGCTGCGGAGACAGATATGAGGGAGACCACACTTGCAGTGCACGCTCCCACAAGTAACCAATCAGCCACCGCTAAGGCGAATTAAAACAATCTCGCCGTGGACAACATAAACAAGATTGGTTCGCTCCTTTAGTTCAGGCTGCTGCGGAGACAGATACGAGAGAGCCCACACTTGCAGTGCAGCCCCCCACAGGTGACCAATAGGCCATGCTGCGGCGTGTTTAAACAATCTGGCCGTAGACAACAAAAACAAGATTGGTTCGCTTCGTAAAGTGCAGGCGACTGCGGAAAGAGTTACCAGGGAGCCCACACTTGCAGTGCACGCCCGCACAGTTGACCAATCATCCACCTTTTATGCGAGTTCAAACAATCTTGCCGTAGACATCAAAAGTCGATTGGTTCGACCTTTCAGTTCAGGCTGCTGCGGAGAAAGTTACGAGGGAGACCACACTTACAGTGCAAGCCCCAACAGTAGACTTATCAGCCACTGCTGAGGCGAGTTAAAACAATCTCGCCTTATACAAAAAAAACACGATTGGTTCGCCCCGTAAAGTTCAGGGTGCTGCGGAGACAGATATGAGGGAGCCCCCACTTGCAGTGCACGGTCCCACAAGTGACCAATCAGCCACCGCTTCGGCGTTTTTAAACAATTTCGCCGGATACAAAAAACACGATTGGTTCGCCCCTTAAGTTTAGGCTGCTGCGGAGAAAGTGACAAGTGAGACCACACTTACAGTGCAAGCTCCCACAGTAGACCAATCAGCCACCGCTAAGGCAAATTAAAACAATATCGCCGCAGACAACATAAACAAGATTGGTTCGCTTCGTAAAGTGCAGGCGTCTGCGGAAAGAGATACCAGGGAGCCCACACTTGCCGTGCACGCCCGTACAGTTGACCAATCATCCACCTTTGAGGCGAGTTCAAACAATCCCACCGTCGACAGCAAAACACGATTGGTTCACCCCTTAAGTTCAGGCTGCTGCGGAGAAAGTAACGAGGGAGACCACACTTACAGTGCAAGCCCCCCACAGTAGACTTATCAGCCATCGCTGAGGCGAGTTTAAACAATCTCGCCTTATACAAAAAACACGATTGGTTCGTCCCGTAAAGTTCAGGCTGCTGCGGAGACAGATACGAGGGAGCCAACACTTACAGTGCACGCCTCCACAGGTGACCAATCAGCCACCGCTGATTTTTTTTTAAACCATTTCGCCGTAGACAACAAAAACACGATTAGTTCGCCCCTTAAGTTCAGGCTGCTGCGGAGACAGATACGAGGGAGACGACACTTACTGTGCAGGCTTTCACAGTAGACTAAATAGCTACTGCCTTGGCGAGTTTAAACAATCTCGCCGTTGAAAACTAAAACACGATTGGTTCGCCCCGTAAAGTTCAGGCTGCTGCGGAGACAGATACGAGGGAGCCAACACTTGCAGTGCACGCCCCTACAGGTGACCAATCAGCCACCGCTGAGTCGAGTTTAAACAATTTGGCCCTGGACAACAAAAACAGGGTTGGTTCACTTCGTAAGTTTCAGTCTGCAGTTGAGACAGATACGTGGGAGCCCACACTTACTGTGCAGGCTTCCACAGTAGACTAATCCGCAACTGCCGAGGCGAGTTTAAACCATCTCGCCGTAGAAAACTAAAACGCGGTTGGTTCGCCCCTTAAAGTTTAGGCTTCCGCGGAGACAGATACGAGGGAGCCCAAACTTAATGTGCAGGCCCCCACATAAGACCAATCAGCCACCGGTGAGGCGACCGCACAGTCGACCCGGTAGGGGGCGGGGAGAACCTGACTGTAACCACCTCTCGAGCAAACAGAAAGTTAACTTTCATGCACACAAATGCACAGAATATGCTTTCAAAGCTAGACAAGCTGAAGATTCATGCGTTTGAATTATCACCAGATATAGTTTCAATAACGGAAACTTGGCTGTCTGAACAGGTAGCCGACGGCGAGGTTTCCATGTATGGCTATCAATTGTTCAGAAAAGACAGAGAAGGTCGTCAAGGCGGTGGCGTAGCAACACATGTAAAAAATGGACTCACAATTTTAGACAAAACGGATAAACTGGCGTGTACTTCCGAGGCCATCTGGCTGTCCATTAAAGTACCAGGTGCACCCACCCTCGATGTCCTTACACTCTACCGACCACCGAGAAGAGAGTCCGTAGTGCATGCCTCCTTGCTAGAGGAGCTGGAAAAGATTACTGCACGATCGGACATCCTGATTGTGGGGGACTTTAACGCGCCTCACACCGACTGGGGTGCGGCCTGCGCACATAGCTCCGATCTAACCTTTGACAGCTGTCTTCTGAGCATGACTCTAAAGTTATTTCTCACCAACACGCGAGGGCCAACAGTCCAACTGTCTGGACCTCGTTCTCACGAAATCACAGGACAGCATCAACGAAGTGTCATGTCTCCCACCACTAGGTAAAAGTGAACATGTTGTACTGCTATGGGAGTACTCGTTATTCTCAATACCGGATAGACCCTCAACAGCCAGAAGACATATTTGGTGAGGCGATTTCGATCAAATGAAAACCGAACTCGCGCGTGCCGAGTGGGAACCTCTATTTTCTGGAAACATAACGCGGAATTGGAAGCGTTCTGGAACACACTGCACTGATTCATCGACAACGACTGTCCATTTTCGCAAAAAAGGTGACCACTAGACCGCGATGGATTACGCAGGCCTTTAAAATAGAATGACACAAAAAGTGGAAGCTGTGGAAAGCACGCTGGAAGACAGGACTCCTACATCTGTCAATGCCTACAAAACGCAGAGAAACCGGTCAAGGGTCTTATTCTCGAGACAAGACGGGCTTTCGAAGCAGACTTGCTAAACCGGGCCACAGTGAACCACAAAATGTTTCACAGTTACCTCAAGCAGGGTACCAAAACCAAGGATCCGATATCCCTGCTGATGACCGCTAAGGAAAGAAACTTGATAGATGATGAAACAAACGCTGATCATCTTTCGAAATTTTTCCGGTCAGTCTTCACAAAGGAAACGGCAAACGATCACCCCACCGACGACACCACAGTGGAAACAATAGTCGAGATTTTCCAATTTCCCGAGGCTGTTGTTCTTAAGGAACTCTTATGGTTAAAAAATCTAAGTCACCAAGTCCCGACGACGTACCAGCCAAGATTTTGAAGGAGCTCACCAATGGGTTGGCCAAACCACTCTCTATGCTCTTCCAAAGCTCCTTCAAGACCGGATGCCTACCAGAAGATTGGAAATCCGTGAGAATTACGCCGCTATACAAGGGGGAAGCCGGGTCTCAGCGAATAACTACCAACCGGTCAGCCTTATTGCAATCTGTTGCAAAATCATGGAAAAATTATCAAGCAACAACTTATGCAGTTCCTGGAGCAAAACCATCTGCTATCGGATGCTCAGCATGGTTTTTGCATAGGTAGGTTCAGTATAAAAAACTTGCTCTACTGTTAAGAACGGTGGACTGAGGCAGTTGAAAGTGGAAACTCAGTGCACGCTGTCTACATTGATTTCAAAATCGCTTTCAATTGCGTGCTGCACCACCGCCTCCTTTATAAACTCAGCCGCATAGGAGTAAGGGGTAGGCTCCTTACGTGGATAAAAAGCTTCCTTATCGGTCACTCGCAAACTGTCCACATCAGCGACAAACAGTCAGCCAAGTTTGAGGTTGAGATTGGTGTTCCCCAAGGCTCCGTTTTCGGTCCTATCTTGTTTGTTATCTACATCAACGACTGTGTCCGCGGACTGGATTGCGGTATCGCCATGTTTGCCGATGATCTAAAACTTTGAAGCGTTATTTGAACTGCGGCTGACGAAGTGCACTTACAGGAAAATTTAAATAGACTTAAAAAATGGTCAGCGGACTGGCTCTTACCGTTCAATGAGAGCAAGTGAACCACCATTCGAGTCGGCAAATCCGGTTCTTCCAACGGCACAGCTTACCGACTGAATGATATACCACTGAAGGAAGTGAACACCCAGAAGGACTTGGGAGTCTGTATCACGCCCTCGCTTAAACCCTCCCTGCATTGCACAAAGGAAGCCAAGTCCGCGATGTCTATCCTAAACCTCGTCAGACGAGCTTTTTATACCTTCAATGAAGAGTGCTTCACAAAAGTCTTCGGAACCTTCGTACGCCCGCACCTAGGATCCGCTATTCAAGCTTGGAGACCCTGGGCCAGGAAAGACATCAACATCCTGGAAAAGGTACAACGGCGCGCAACCAAACTTGTTATGGGGCAGGGCTCGCAGCCTTATGAAGCACGGCTGTCGAATCTCAACCTCTTCCCTTTGCGCTACAGGCAGCTTCGGGGGGACCTGATACTAGCATTCCGCGTATTACGTCTTCAAGACTGCTGTCTTGAATCAGGGGATTTTTTCGAATTAACAACGACCACGAAACTGAGGGGTCAACCTCTCAAATTAAAGGTGAAAGGGGCAAGGCTGGACGCTCGGAAACATTTCTTCTCAAAAAAGGTGGTGAAAGCGTGGAATACGCTTCCTCAGGTTGTCGTTATGTCGGAATCGCTAGAGGGTTTTAAGTGAAAACTGGATCGATATAGTAGCGCACAATGAATCGGAACTGACAATTTACAATAATAATCCTACTTTCAATTTTTCGGTAGTATTAGTTTTTATATACATTCACGTTTGCTATTTATAATGCCCTCCCACGCATAGCCTCATGCGAAGGTCTCCACGGTCTACCCTACTTTGCTATCTGCGTACCGTGGTTACCCCGCTAGAGATTTTATCAGCCATACTTGGCGACCTAAACATTTACCCTTGGTCCGACCCAAAGCGGACTATCGACGATCTGGACGGATGCCTCGGTTTTTCCAGTTCCGTTGGCGGACTCTGCAATTAGCAAGGAAGAATCAGGACGCGGCTTCAACACGGTGATGATTCTGGGAACCTTTTTAATGCCCCCCGTTGGAACCCCCTTTTTTCCCCTATATCCCACGCATTATGCCCACAAGAGCGACAGTTTTTCTCCTAAGAATCCCTGAGGAGTTTTCTCACTGTCTGCTCCTATTTTCATCCCATGACACAGGACAACTGGCCTCGCCAACAGTCTGAGAAACAGATTTTCTGCTACCACTGCACATATGTACAAATAGGGCACTAAAAGGAAGTTTTCCTACATATCCCTCAATATACTGATACTCGATCACCGCATCGCCATCCTGGGTCCGCGCCCAAATGTGACTACTTTAGTGTACTTAAACGATCATTCAGTTTTTTCGCTCGATACAACGCACGATAAGATGTTAAAGGATTTAAGAAAAATATATTCATCCAAAAATGAAGCCAATTTGACTTTTTCACACACAATGACTAATAAAAAATTTTAAATCTTATTTAAAAGAAGTGATGGCCTTCAAACAGATGAAGTATTTATGATTCTGTTTACTTGGTAACGATAAGCGCTTATCGCTATTTAAGCCAAGTGCACTGACTGAGTGCTGTGCTCATGAGTTCAGCCTTATATAATTCAAACATATTTTTGTAATTTATCAAAGGAGAAATTTACGTCCAACAGTCAAAAGATGACATTTAGAAGTACTGTTTTATTCTTTATGATCTCATATCTGGATGTATGCACAAATTGAGTGTTTTGAGTTCAAATTTAAAAATATGTGTTGGAAAATACATGAAGTAACACTCGCTGAAATGACAGTCGCAAGTTTGATTTTAAATAAATTAGTTCAGGTACCTTTCAACTCAAATACTCTGCAATGCTGTGTAGCACATAACGAGAATCACCTTGGGCATTTTTATACCTAGGTTATACAGTCGGTGGTCTAACTTATGAAGCAAGCAAATTCCTGTTACTCAAACGCAGCCTTATCTGCGCCCCCCAAAATCTTAGAGTAATAATAGAGAAGATTAAGTCAAGACCGAAATTGGACATTTTTAACAGTTCTTTAATTTCCCTTAAAGTTAAGGATATATTTTTTGCTGCAAATGAAAGAACCAAATATAAGTTGGAAACTGAAACAAGTTTCGGTTAATTTATTTTCTTCTAGGCTCCGTTCTAAGATACGAAATTCGGAGCAGAGTGGCAGAATATTAACATCGATTTAGAGAAAACTAATAATATTCTGTTTGTTCCGTTTAAATTTTTTTAATTCATTCTACTCTTTCGATAAGAAATGTAAGGACACTTTTTTTACGCGGTTTAACAGGGACAATTGATGGCATGTCCTGTGTGTTTTTTATATATCCTTGTTTATGGCCATTGAATTGATGGGTTAACACAAATTACAGACTTATAAGTTCATGACTCAATTTAGAGACGAAAAAACTTGGCAGATTTGTATAATGAAATTTTTGAACCTTATTCCGCTCTTCTTTTCCCAAAATAATCAGCTATCTCTTGTTTGCACTTACCTTAATTCCGTTAACGCAAAACAGGTTTTCTGTCCTCTGAAAATATATCTTTTATAGTACAACACGAAAACATGGAGTTTTTGGAAGCATTTAAAAGCGTAGGAAATTCCTTCGACATCAACAAAAGTTAGGCTTGTCCCCATCTCGCCCCATTTTGTCCAAAGAATACTGATCTGAACCAAACTCTTTGCTAGTAAACAGCATTTTGCATCTCAAGTCAACTCAATGAACAAAATAAACAACTTCGAATGTGCGTTTCACCACCCGCTCAAATATTTGTCGTCACATTTCATCAGCTTTACAATCTACTGTATTTACAAGTTTTCGATTAAACTGAAAGCTATTAAAGGTCCCAATTTGAATCTGAAGTATAGTATATTGACTAGTTACTGCTTGGATTGCTTAAAAGTCACTAACTGCCGAATGTGTACAAGGAATACGTGCAAACCAAATACTCTCAATAGGCCATTTGCCTTTAGGAGCATAATGCTCCTTTTCTGATGATTAATATCTCATTAAAAAGTGGCACACGGACACCATCTCACGAAATCAGTCGATCTCGGGATCTCGAGGATGAAGGAAATGTGGTGGTGTGCCAGTAATGTATAAGTTATTCGTTCTCTGAATTCTTGAATTTATGTACTCCTCAGCAGCAGTAATGCAGTAGTTTCCATTCATCTTGCTCGCAAAAAAGCGTTAGAAAATTATTTTTTGAGAAGTTGCAGTCTGTTTAGTTGGGGTAAAGAAGATGACTCCGAATGTTTGGAGCGCAGCCGAGGGATACACTGTGCTTTTTGGGCGGTTTTATAAGATATTACATTGTTCGGCTTCTTGTTTACCTCAAAGAGATGCCAGGCGACGTCCGGCAGCTCCGGTTCACGATTAACCTGTCGGCCCGAAAAGCCTAAAATCATCCAGTCTAGGAGAGCATTACCTTTTTTTCTGCCTTGCAGAGTGACTATACTGTACCCGCAGATGTATTACTCAGCCAAGGGGTGGAGAAGGGGTCAAGTGTATATTCTTTCCCTCGCAGCCCTCCTAGTGGCTCTTCTACTAACCCTACTGTCAGACCCGCCTCGGGGCAATGCAACTAACCCCTTCAGTTGGTATCCCCGCGACAACTTTGACTACATTATGGAGAAGATGTCCCGGGCTAATCCCAACAACTGTCCCTACCTGTCTGAGGCCGACCTCACGTTGCCCGCGACTTCGGTCGGCCAGCTGCCGGAGTACAATCGGATCCCACTGCAGATCTGGTTCCAGAATCGCAGCAAGTTGATGCACCTGCACAATGTGGCCCTTAACCGGGCCTACTTCTACTCCTACATCTTGCAGCGTTTGAACGCCACAGACACCGCGCCGCCTCTGCTGCCCTCTCTGCTCTACTACTACTTTGCCGCGTCGGCAGACGTCTCTTCGGCGCCCAACGCGCTCAACGTCAGTGGCATGTTCATGGACACCAACTGCTCCTACGCCAGTTGGTATGTGGTGGAGAGTGTGAACACAACGTTCCCGCTGTTTGCGCCCATCGCACGCCGGTTGGACAACTGGAACGACGAGACGAACATTCTGCGCGTGCCCAGCAACAGCACCATTGAGGTCAGTCTGCTTACTTCCCACATACACTTTCATAGATTTTATTAGTTCATATAAATTGAAAGTCAGAGATTCACAGAAATTTAATTTTACGGAAAAGGCGTTCTTTGGCAAAAGAAGATAAATTTCTTTGGTAAATTTTCGGCGCTGGTTCCACAGGTTGTTGCCAGACTTGAGATATTGTTCAACGAATAATTGCGATTCAAAAAGTGCTGCAAAAATCGATAGTTCTCTGGCGTAAGTACAAATTTGCAGCAGCAGTTTGCGTCCGTCCATGTCGACCGTTTCTCGTCTCCTCCAGTTTTTTTGAGATTGATGTACATGGTATCTATTTAACTATGCTGGTTGATGCCTCCGGCCGGAACGAGGTCAGATCATTGTCAGGCGTCTTGAAGTCCCTTTCTGTGAATGACGAGCAGCATGAAGTAGACTTGATACTAGTGATATAGAGTTCAGAATAGGTCCACATCTTCATTTATACAGCCCAGGTCAATGAATGAGATTATTTCTTGCAACGTAAGCCCTCATCTATACAGACGGGCGCTATGGGCGTTGGTCCAGTGTGACGTCGGAGAAGTTTCGCTGTGCCCTCGATTTGCATGATAGTGCCGCACAGTATCCTTTTTGGCAAATCAAAGGGTCTTAGTTTTAATTAACGCCAAGCCATTGTGGGTATTGATAGCAAACAATGGCCTATAGTATATCCCTTATTTCATGAAATGTCAGCCAAACTCCTGAAATATGCTTCCGATTCGAACGGAATATTTGGGGGGTGGCTGTGATATTGATTATCTTACAGCCTATTCTGGATATATTTCAGTCACTTCAAGATGCCGGCTTTTAAACGAATAGCCTTCTGAGCGCCCCTAAAAGCATACTCGGCAAAAACTGACTGCGTAAGTAGTATGCATTTTTTCGCATTTATTTTCGATGCCCTTGTTAATGCTACATTTTAGTACTTGTGTTTGTCTATCGTACAAACATATTTTTTCGGCAATTCATCACCAGGCCGGTACAATTGCATGGATGATGTAACAGCTGAGTTGGAGAGGGTTGATAAATGCCTTATGAGTACAACACACTGCTGGTGGCTATATGCCTAGCGAATTCAGTGCTGTGCTGTCAGAAGATGCTCATACAGGCACTATCACTTCTACAGTCGACGCCGACGCCAGTCACCCACCCCGTCGTGATAGTTGATTACCCCACATGTCACACATTTTATTACTTATGTTTAGCTTACTGCCTCCGGCCGGAAAGAGGTCAAATCGGAACTCAGATCATTGTCAGGCGTCTTGAAGTCAATTTCTGCCCATAACAAGTGGCTTGAAGCAGAGTTGATACTAGTGATCTAGAGTTCAGAACAGGTCTATATCTTCATGAATACAGGCCAGGCCAACGAATGAGACTATTTCTTGAAACGCAAGCCCTAATCTGTGTAGACGAAGTTTCGGAGACAGAGAAAGCATGTGATATCTCAGGCATGGCTCCGGTGCGCCAAAAAGGTTTGTAAGGCGTCGAAGAATAAAACAAACTCTCAAGTTTTCGCTACGTCCCTGATGACAGTTGTTTACATTGGCAGCAATTTTTGTCCATGTATCGGACCCGTGACCAATACTCACAGCCTATTCTTCTTGCGGCTCTCCTCCAGGTGCAATGACCTCCACACGCCGACCTCGCCATGAGAGTTGCGTGAAAACCATGTGTTATAATCGTAAGAAACTTGTTAATCAAGAAGTAGAAGGCGACTCGATCGCTGGGACAATATGTTTATTCGCCTGAAGTTTCGAAATCCGTCGCGAATTCATCATCAGAGACCTACTCACAGAACAGTAGCAGAAACAGTTTGTGTGTGCACAGGGTTTTGCTGTAAAATTTAATCGTACAGAAAAATCGATAAATGCCTTAAGTGTGTGCTGATTCCTTGCGTCAGCAATGACCATCTGGCCTTGCGGTGTTGGCACAAGATGTGATGGCGGTCGAGTCGTCTTCTACTTCTTAACTACTTCCTGGGTCTCGCATCTTCGCTTGTATGAACACTTATTAATCCTTTCCAACTGTACTATTTTCAGTAACTATGCCATTCTGCCGGCCCGAGGATGGATTGCCAAAAATATATAAGTGTACGAATGATAGATAACGTTCGCATTCCAAGTATTTGCATCGTTAACGAAGAAAGAGGGTCGAAAACCGGACTTATTTGTTTGTTATTCTGTTGCCGATTTCTATCTCTGACGATGGACTCATGTAGGAGTCCGAAAGCTCAGAATAAAAAATAAATCGTTCCGGTGTTCGATTCTCTTTCTTCGTTACCGATCTATAAGTGTGTTTGGTTCACTACTTCCAGTCAGAAAGAGGTCAAACTAGAAGTCAGATCAGGGTCAGGCTTCTTGAATTTACTTTATGTCGATGAAGATCAGCGTGAAGTAAGAGCGATACTGACTTCGAAACACGTCTGTCACCAAGTCAATGGATGAGGCAATTTCTTGTTCGCAGACGGGGCTTCAAAGAGAGCCTTGAGCGTTGGTCCAGTGCGAACAAAAGGTTTGTTTCGTGGTTGGGCGTCGAAGAAGAAGTCAAAGAATAAATCAAACTTCCAGGTTTTCACTACGCCTCCGATTGGCATGATAGTGCCGCAAAGATGGTAGAGGCGAGGATTATTGACTTTACTTCACGCCTCATGCCTTATGTTGTGAAGGCTCAACTAAAATCCTGAAATGCGCATTCGATTCAAACAACTTATTTAAAGGGGGCTGTACTACCGTATAGCCTAATGTAAAGATATAAAAATCATGCTAAGATGTTGGCTTTCGAAAGAGTTTCTTTCTGAACGCCGTCGAAAAGCATCCTTGGTAAAGATAGCTGTGCAAGCAGCATGCCTATTTTTTGTCATTCATTTTCGATGCCCTCATAAATCTATTTACATTTTCTATAAAAATGCAAGAAATAAGTTTTCTCGTGCTCATTTGGTATAAAATTACGCCTTCATCTTCTTCAAGTTAAACGGCTGGTAGGATTTAAAAGTATTCGGCAATTTAGAAACTTCTTTTAAAACCGAAAGATACGTTTTCTGTAAGTATGAAATTTGAAGAAGGTGTGATTTGCAACAAAGCGAATACAAGATGCACGCTCATTGACGAACGTTCACTGACTGCTAACGGAACTCATTTGTCCCGGTTCGCCTTTACTTTGGGCCTAATTTCTCGGGCCTTGACAACGGCTGTAGCAGCGAGTAGTATAGGCAGATGGTATTGTTACTAGTATTGCTGTTAAAACTGCTGTCAAGACCCCAGAAATGAGGTCTAAGGCAAAAGGTTAGCGGTCGGTGAACGTTTGTCAAGGAGTGTTAATATCTCCCGACCTAAACCGGCAAGACAACGAGCTCATGGCTCAATGGTTAAAGCGTTAGACTTCGGACGCAAAAGATCGCGAGTTCGAGCCTCGGTTGACGCGTCACTTGAGTCTGGCTGACGACGGCTAATAAGCCAGAAATGGCCATTCCAGTTTTCCTTGTCTTTCCGGGCAATAATATTTGAATAAAAAAGTGCTATGCGGCCTCGGGTGATGCATCACTTGGGGTTGGGTATGACTGGCTGACGACGGCTAATAAGCCAGAAATGGCCATTCCAGTCTCCCTTGTCTCTGTCGGAAATAATATCTGCTTGTGGATTTTTTCCCTTACATATATCTGAATTTATTAGGGCAGTGAAAATCACTGAGAAAAGGGCATACTACTTAAGTAGCCATTTTGTTCAAGGTGCACTCCTTGCAGGTGGCCAGGAAGGTGCTCGTTCGAAAGCCGGTACCCTGTCATGCCTGAAATATCTTGAGATTAGGTTGTATGATGATCAATATTACAGCACGGCTTCAATAATTTGTTAGAATGGGAAACACATTTCAGGGGTTTGGTCGACGTTTCACGAAATTGGGAACCTACTGTTCGTTTTACGTTATTAAAAAATGAGCTAATATGTTGGACCAACAGCAGAAAGAAAGGGCTAGTAATCCTGACTTCATAATAAACTCACAACTGCTTTCTTTATGGGCAACGTACTTCTCACTGATTACCTTGCTGGTGCAAACGGATGGACCACCGGTAGAGTTTCAAACCAGGTGTATTGTTACAGTAATCCAATTTAACTGTTTTAAATATGATTTTTATTTAACCTCCGTCAGCGACTTCCTCACATACCGCCAGACTGAAAGAGCTTGCTGGAATGATCTCCTACTCTCGAGTGATAAGCGCATTCAAAGCATCCTTTAACGTCCCTATCAGCAATAAAGGCTCCGCCCGGTACGAAATAATCTCTCTGCAGATTAAATTGAATGAAATGTTTGACTGTCGGACACTTCAAAGAGGTCGGAATTCATTCTCTTCCCGAAAATAAAACGAATTCTCTCAGCCTCATTCCGGGCTCTTCCTTCTGTCTAGCAGACTCCGCGTACATGCCTTAGCTATGCTCCCCACTGAAGTCTTAAAAGGCGAAGGTCTCGGGTTTTATGAAATTGACTTTGAGCAGCAGCTAACAACATTTCGCATCCAAAGTTCTCCCAGACTTTCGATGTATGCATGGATAGGAGATACTCAATAAAAGGGAACTCAAAGGGAATTTACCTAAATATCCTTCAATATACTGATGCTGAAAAAAAGCTGCAGAATTGTAAAAGAGCTAAACCAAGCGGTCTACTTGCCTCTGGAAGCGCCGTCAAGATCATGGCAAACGGCGTCTTATGTTTATTTTTTAAAATTTCTGTAAGAAGACTTTCATTGAAGAAGACAGAAAGTCCGGATGGAGCTAGGATGTTTGACCAAGAGTAGACAGAAGGGGTTCACAATCCTGACCTCACAGTAAACTCACACCAAACTTTTTACGCGCAATACACTTCTCACTCAGTAGCTCGCTGGTGCAAACGGGCGGACCACCGTTAGGGAGTTCGAAACACGGGTACATTGTTCCAGTAATCCAATTAAAATGCTTTAGATATGATCTGTATTTAACCTCCATCAGTGACTTCCCCGCAGACAGCCAGGTTGTGACAGCTTTTTTTTTACCAAAGCCTGACGTATCGACCCTGAACCTCCGGCATTCCAAACAATAGCCATCTTACCGTCCAGTGGCTGCTTTTGTTTACGATAAAAGTCTCTTCGCACGAGCATTCACTCGCTTCGCGTCCATCAATTTCGGATGTTTATGTGTGCTTGAGAGAGTCTGTTTGTGTTTGCTTGTGTGATGCTTGTGCTAAACTAGCAAACAATGTATCACTGGTTGTTTCAATGGAACGGAATTCATTCAATAAAGGCTGACCAACAGAATAAAGCTTATTGGAGAGCGTAGACTCCATTCTTTTCTCTAGTAAGGGAGGGTGGTGAGACATTGTCAGTCTGAAATTGTTGGGCCACCGATACAAACAAGCATACGAGTTCTTGGAGGTGGTTGAGAGGTAGTAGATGCGATCGCTGGAACAATAACTTTATTC
>JAYGXS010000009.1:18791275-18815384 GCA_036362985.1 Ligula intestinalis | reverse complement strand
TTGAACCCAGGTTTTGAGATGGAATAAGAAGGTAAGGCGATCTCTGGGGAGGATGATTTTTGAAGCAAGCAAATATGGCAGAATTTATTCGATCAAATAAATTTCGTGACGGCTCGTCAGCTGCGGCCCGTCTTTGCATGAATGAATAACAAGTGGGTTACAGCACAATTTGAATATCAGCAAAATCGATAAATGCAAGGTCAAATTTACGCGTAAGCGAACATCCATATTGTCAACGTAACTCGGGAAAGGGCGGAAATTTAGGGGGGGGGGGAACAACACAAAAACAAACAAAAGGTGACTAAATGTAGGCCTATGGACCCCAAGGCAGCTGTAGGTTAGCCACATGTTCTAATTGCTTACATAGGTCGGGTTTCTCCCGCCGTATGTAGGCTGCTTCCATGTAGCGTAATGTCCGGTTTGTTCGTGCTCGAACAAGAACTCGGAAAGATTTTTTCGGATCGACAGAGTGACCACTGTCCAATAGATGGTTTGTAATAGAGGACCGAGGTACTTTGTTTTCCTGTTTAAAAAGCCAAGAGGGTAAATGTTCAGGTGCCCTGGTCGCCTTGCTTTTATCGATTTTGTTGATATTCAAATTGTGCTCTAACCCACTTGTTATTCATTCATGCAAATACGGGCCGCAGCTGACGAGCCGTCATGAAATTTATTTGATCGAATAAATTCGGCCATATTTGCTTGCTTCAAATTTCTTCCTGGGAAAAGATGTTTCACATTTCTCAAAAGGATGATTTTATCATTGTCTGACGTTTCACACTCGTCCTTGAGCGCATAATCGGAGATGGAGAAGCGAGGTGAACAGGGGAGTTCCAGAAAACAGTGCAGAAAGGGAAGATGTAGTCGCTTGAACAGGGAGTCTATTGGCCTGACGTTTCGAATTCTAGTTCGGATCAAATCGCAATCGCTGATGGATAGATAGACTAACAGACGGCAACTCTCAGGTTGTAGCCCACTCAACGGGATGCGACCAAAGTTTAAAGTTTTACGAAGGCACAAGATGTGAAAATCGCGTGAGCTGTGAGCTGCCCTAGTTGTGGTTCTCTAAGCCATAGTTTATCAACATGCTGTCATAAATCAATGTACTTTCTTCCTCTCCTGTATTATTCGGGGTTTGGTTAATTAAAGGAAGGAAGACTTCGGTTGATTTAGCTGGCAGAGACGTCACAGGGATAAAACTGTTGCCCAAGGTGTACTTGAGGTACTTAATAGTCTTCGATATTCTATTTTTGCTGAAGATTCTGTCATTTAAATTGATCACAACCTTTCAACATATTTAATTCTTGAAAGTTTATTGCGAAATATGGGGTTTTTTGACGTTCTTTTTCATATAGATAACCATTTAGGCTGCATGTTTTAATACAGGAAACATGAAACTGCATTGCCGACACCAAAGAAAGGCCCAGTTTCCGTCACCACTTTTCACGAATTAGGTTGCGTACTCTATATCCTCTAGCTGTCCTGATGAGTTAAATTTCGGGTTGTCGTGGATCTGATTTCTGACACCCGAGGTCGAGAATAGCATGGACACGTTTCTGTCAAGCCCCCTTCCCCTCCCCCATCTCTACTGAAATCCCCCGTTCTTCGTCTTTAATCAACAGGAATTTTTTGCTTTTTTTTGGAGTCTCAGCATGCCGTTTAAATTTGCTTGATCTTCCACACCGAAAGTCTACTTACCTGCCCGATTTGATCTCCACGCAGAATCAAATGCTGATCTGAACACGTTTCCTGCCTTAGGCTTGGATTCCCTTGAGTAGTCATTATGTTAAGCGACGGTAGAAGAGTGTGCCGACAGGTGGGTTCAAAGTAGTGACTATCACGGTTCATGCTAAGCTTCACTCACACATACCCCGATGTGAGCCCTCTGAATCCGGGCCTATGAATGCTTGTCTTTACATAAACTTGGGGGAGACAGCTATCAAGTTAAAGAGGTGGCTACATGGACCATGTTGGTCTTTTTTGTAGCTACAGCTTACAGGCCAGTATACAACGAAAGTTCGAGTGAAATTGGAATGGTAAATTGGGTCTCCATCTCCTTAACCCATTACCTCCCATAATTTTAACCACTTCGCTTTTTGTTATGAAACTTGGATACCTTTGACTTTTCTAAACTTGTATATTAATTAATTTAGAGCGAATTTTTAAAAAATCTCATGTGGATATCAGAGAAATATATCTAATAGATATAGCATGAAGGTTAAATATGCGTATATACAGACAGATAATTACGAAAGCTCTTAATTTTTAAGTGATCTCATATGAGATCACCGAGAGGTAATGGGTTAATCTCGTTTAACGCTACACAATTGTTTAAACTGCAGCATACCTACTATAATTGTTACAGTAGCAAGTTTTATAACCAAAGACGTTTTCGTGAGTCAGGATTAAATGCGCCCCTGTTCGTCGTAGTCACCATTGGTCATGCCCTCAACTTGCGTTTTACCCTCCAATAGGATGGTCGGTGTGATCGTCACCAGCATGGACTTCCTTCGGATCGATTTTAATCCATGCAAGGCAAGTCTAGGCAATCCCGCACACTTCCTGGCTGGTGTCGCTCGCTGTAAACCAACAACCATGGTAAGTTCTGAACAATTATCTCCTTAGTGCTTCTTAACTTTTTATACTGCTATTCGGAAAATCTTACATCCATCCTTTTTAACGTGCAGTAGTTAATTCGGAAAGTTTTGTCAGCCTTTTCGAGGTTCACAGTTAATATGCACGTGTATGTAGGGGGTGTTCGCTGACCGTGGGCGAGGTCACAGAGGTACACTTTTTAAAGCAATACCACTAACCCAAACTAGAATACCGGCTAATGAGTAAAAAATTTGGATAATTATCGAAATTCACCCTACTTAAAGTGTGTAAGTAAGCGGTTATTCCCATGGGTAAGTTGAAAAGCCATTTTACTTATTAAAATGACTTAAGCGGTTATTGTGCATGATGATCTTCCGAGGACCCATCTATAGTTCAATGTCATCATGCGATCCCTACTGGACCATCGGCCGGCATCCTAAAAATTGGGAGATTGTGGAAAATTCAACCTACTTTTAAAAAAATAAGCGGTTATTGTACAAGTTTGCCTTCCGAGCACCCCTCTATAGATCCCTGCCGCAAACGGCCCTAACACACATATCATTGGTATGCTGTGGCACTAAAACACAAAGAGAGAATGCCCGTCCAATCACCCAGTGCTTTCTCTGGGGTATATGGTTGCACTTGGACCTTAAAACTGTAGCTTATTATTTAATCAGAAAGTATGGAGCCCTTGGGGCTCACTCTCAAGCTCTGCCGCTCAATGGCTAGGTGTGGACAGCTGTGAGATTATCGTGAAACAGTGCCCTAGGTTGTGTGTGGCACGCGTAGACAGCCTGTAATGTTTGTCAGAAACTGCGCCTGCGCCCACCTCCCGTCATCTTGACATTGGAATGAGAGAGGGATGAATAGAATGTTGTATATTGACACTCTTTGATTAACGTTTACCGATCGCTGACGGAACTCACTCGCCCCCTTATGCCTTGGGGCTCAGTTTCCAAGCCCCACCGGCAGCCGCACGGCGGCTAGTAAACTAGACATATAGGCACCACTTGGGCTTGGATCTGACTGGCTGATGAGGGCCAATAGGCCAGAAATAGCCATTCTAGTCTTTGCTGGCCGCGCTGCATCTGCTGTGCAAATCGCCGGTACTGCGCCCACTCTGCGGGACAAACGTTAGACTTCGTCGCTTCCGATGGCGAAAATATCGTGTGCATTTTACTAGTTCCAAAAAAGCGGACACAGCAAAGAGAAATTTAGCCGATGGCATTCGCCAATCCCGTTTTTATGTGTAGAAGGCTGAAAGTCCTGGTAGGAGTTTAGTTCCTGAAGCTCTTTCGCAGGAGGCAAACAAATACCTGCCCATTAACTTGTCTCATCTTTTCAGTGTGTTCCTCTGCCCGGCTTCGGCTTCGCTCGCGGTGGTTATGAATGTGTCTGTCAACCGGGCTACCGCCTGCCTATGCAACAGAATGGGCCTTTTCGGGGCATAGACATCGAACAGGCGACGGAACTCGAATATCAGAATGGTTTTGACTGTTTGCCCATTGGTTGGCGTGAGGTGGTGCCCTACGAAATCAGCATACGCGGCAGCCTCCAACGCAAACGGCGTTCCTCCAATGATAGCGCGGAAACAACAGCACCAACAACAACCAACGCAGAGGGTATGACTAACATTTCTGAATTTGGTGTCAGATATAAATGCTTGGTCAAATTAAGGTTTTTAGAACCAAAATACTTTATAATTTGGTGTTTTTTTTAAATAGAATTGTTAAATCTTCGTATTTTCTCGGCAATTGATACGCGAACAACGTGGCGACCTCTGGTCAAGTGCATGCCGACTGATGTTTAAATGTTAATTTCCATGTTACTTATTTTATATCAGTAATGTGTATTTATAGGTTCATAAACTCTCCACGCCACGCGTATGATGGCACACATCAACAGTCACCAGTCAGTTACATGCTTACAGTTACCCATGCAACGCTTTTCAAGTTCCTACGAAAGCAATATGCGAACATGAAGTAGATCGCCCGCGGTAAATCTTTTCAGGTTCGACTTGAAGCCGAAGCTGATGGAAACTAACGCATTTCACCTTAGAACCACCTTTTGTGACAACGATACTTTATAGAACATACTGCTCCCTCTGTCTTAGAAGCATTAGTTGATAACTGCTCCGCTAGCTATCTCGTAGAGTGACGTGTGTGCACACCTTTCTGTCATATGTGCAACGGTTCAGTTCCATACTACTTATTGTAACCAATAGGGGGTTAAACGTCGTTCGTCTACCTTTCTCTTACTACGACTGCTTTGTCAATTGGCAAGACACTGCTTTCTTATTATTCCTGTGCAAAAATAGCGCCTTATCAAATAATCTAGACCAGAGGTCGGGAACCTTTCTGACTCAGAGAGCCAAGCAAGCAAATATTCGGAAATATATTTCAGTGAGAGTTTAAGGTTAAATTCAATTTAAGGTGAGTATAATAAGCCTCTGGATTTAGTATTTTCAATAATATTCTTATAATACTCATCGTTAATGCGACTTCTAGTGCTTCATGGATTCGCTGATTGGTTTGTAGTTTGGTTGGTAGTTGGTGAGGTGCAACCGCCAGATGTTAGGTGCAATTTATTACTACACAAGGCAAGTTTCCGCGAATGAACAGTTTGCTTGCGTGTGATAACTGTACCCGTCTGAGGGACATAAACATACTGGACTGTAGGTGACACGGCAGGCTGGCCTATACGTGTAAGATAGCCTTGCCTGTCAGCGTGACCGTGACTAAGCTGAGGTCAAGTCTGGGGGTTGTCACACTTTATTAGAGGGTCTGTTTTTTAGGGGGCTTGTCGCGGCCATTGGAACGCAGAAGAAAAGAGAAGCAGCTGCTATCGGCTAGCCGGAAAGAGAACAATTGAATAACTGCTAGGTCAAACGCAGGGGAGCCGAAACACCAGAGATTGGTGGAGACTTAATGGATCCTGATACGCTTCTCAGCGGCGACACGTCATTGGAGCAACCAAGGTCAAAAAACCTGAAGTTTCTAATACCAGTTTTTCTAAGAGAGCCAGACGCCATCATCAAAAGAGCCGTACCTGGCTCGCGAGCCATAGGTTGCTGACCCCGGGTCTATACCAAGGATGATAGGTCACTCAACACCTAACTTGAGGTTTCAGTAGGAATTTGCTGTTAGCCAAATAAGCATAAGTTTTCGGGTTGTGCGCAGTATCTGCTTCTGATATTTTTGGCACGGTCACTGTTATGACCCGCATCCGGTGCTTGTAAGTAACAAGAACTGTGGGCTTGTCCAGCTGTTGCTCCAAAAGCCAGCACAAGAGAGGAAGTGAAGGCAAATGACCAAGAGGAGAACTGTCTTACTTAAAGTAGCAAGTCATTCTCACAAGAAGGCCGCATGCATTTATTGATCGCGGCTTGATAAGAAAGGGTCGGAGACATGGACCAATCAGGTCTGACGAGAAATCGATAGCCACATTCCATGTGTGCGCTCTCATTACAGCAGGGTGGCAGCTCACGCAGACGCCTTTCTGTGCGATGACTCATCGTGGAACTAGAGGCATTCCCAACAGTCAGTCTGTGGGAGTCTGCGCGCCCAGCGCTACTGCGCCGGCTTACGCTGCTTTCGTTCGCAAAGCCTTGCACGCTTCGTGCTCCTGTTCTTTCTCACGCTCGCTGTCGGGTCGCCATGCGTACACTCGAAGCTAATCGATACTTCCGCTTCATTTAATTGGCTGCAGACGACAGAGCTTTCATCCCGCAGTCAAGGACTACACAGCAAACACAACTTCATAGCCACGCCTGACGTGCAGACATGGCTGGCAACTGGCGCGTGACGCACCCTTTGTACAGTTCATTTTCCTGCAATTAAGCTGTTCCAGTTTATTCCCTCTTCCTCAACTTTTGGCTTTGGGAACATTGTGCTGTCGACACCAACAGCTTTCAAAGAGTCGTCCACAGTTACATTACCGACTGCAGAAGTCTAAGGACTGAACCCG
The DNA here is from genome assembly GCA_036362985.1 of Ligula intestinalis. NCBI lineage: Eukaryota > Metazoa > Platyhelminthes > Cestoda > Diphyllobothriidea > Diphyllobothriidae > Ligula > Ligula intestinalis. Next base: position 18,808,826 of record JAYGXS010000009.1, on the reverse strand, counting down.
TATTAATTAAGCAAAATTCAAATGACTTAACAGTCAGATAAGAGCTAATGGCATAGGTGAAAAAGCGGGTCTACTCACCTGTGCAGATTTGGAATTTAATTCCACTGGCCTGAGCTTACTCAGTTCAGTTCAATGCCAAAATGAGGCTGGCTGAGAGTGCCTAGCTTTCCCTTCAATCTCACCCGCTTGTAGCAGCCCGTTTCTTCATTCAGCAGGAGGGGGGTCGAAGTAAGGGTGATAGGAGCCCAAATTACGCACTATTTATGGTTCATAGTGGCTACGTGCAGCAGTTCTCGTAATAACCGCGGGGAGGTGGCACTTTGGCAGTCCGCAGCCTGCTTGTTAATTCGCGCGATTTCCTCATTCGTGTAGGGTGTTGGCGCGATAGTTACGCGGCAATTTGCCTCGCTGTAAGGCAAATTGTTGGTCACCTACATTCCCTCCAAGTACCTGATTCACTCTGCTCGGACAAAGTCTCAGTACAGAATATGGGAACGGAAGGTCGTCATGTTTAGAAGAAGAAGCGATCACTGGAACAAGAGTTTATTTGTCCTGACGTTTCGAATTCCGTCGTGAATCCTTAATCTTAGGTAATGGTATCATAGTCATAGTCCTGCGCAGATAGGGTTGAAACATGCACAGGATGCACGGTATTCATAGTTCATAGTGGCCATCTGCGTGCGTACGATACTTATTCCCTTCTGTAGCTACCGCTTTGGTCTGAATTAGTGCGGTACTGGCTTGAAACTTCGCGTTCGATTCATTAATTGCCGTGATTCCCTCGTCCGGGTTGGATGCGGGCTAGATACCTGCGCGACATTTATGCTCGCTGTCGTCTGAGTTGTTGTTGATGGGCCCGGCCCTTCCCACGCGACTGGTTCTCTTGCTCAGGCAATGTCTCAGTACGTAATATGAGAACGCCATATCGTTGCGCTTGTTGATGAACTGGGGGCCTGAGAACCATGACTCGATCAGCTCACGGCTCACGTGATTGCCACCTTGTGCGATGAATTCGGCCTCGTCATCTTTGAAAATATGGCCGGGTATCGTCGAGTGAGCTGCAACCTGGGAGTTGGTGTCTTTCTTTCTCACCGCCGCTGCATGCTCCGCCATTCGCGTCCGGAATAATCTTCCGGTTTCTCCGACGTACTTGCTTTGCCCACAACTGCATCAGATCCGGTAAACGACCCCAGCCGTTTCCCGCCGTGGCAGTGGGTCTTTCGGTCTCATGACCCGGCGCCCGATGGTTGCTTCTGGCCTGTGCGCAACTCCAACTCTAAGTGTAATAGATGCACAGGGTGCGCAGTGTTTATAGTCCGTGGTGGCCGCGGGACCATATTATTTCTACAATTAACCGTTGGGAGGTGGTGGTTTGGCATTCGGTGCCTATTCTTTAATTGAAGCGATTTCATAATTCGTGTAGAGTGTTGTTGTGATAAGTACGTGGCAATTTGTCTCGCTGTCAGTCAAACTTTTGGTCACCTTTACCTTCTCAATCTCCTGCTCGGAGAAAGTCTCAGTGCAGACTGTGGAAACGGAAAGTTATCGCGTTTGTTGATGGACAGCAGGCCTGAGAATCTGACTCGAGCAGCTCGCGGCTCATGTGGTTGTCACCTCTTGCGAGGATTTCGGCCTCGTCAAATTTGAGGTGACAACCGCGTGAGCCGTGAGCTGCTGGAGTCATGGTTCTCAGACCCCCAGTTCATCAACAAGCGCAACGAGTTGGCGTTCTCATATTGCGTACTAAGACATTGCCTGAGCAAGAGAATCAGTCGCGTGGGCAGGGCCGGGCCCATCAACAACAACTCGGATGACAGCGAGCATAAATGTCGCGCAGGTACCTAGCCCGCATCCAACCTGGACAAGGAAGTCGCGGCAATTAACGAATTGAACGCGGAGTGTCAAGCCATCACCGCTGCGCGAAATTGGAAAATATGGCCCGATTCCTTCTATTGTGGGCTGCAACCCAAGAATAGACGTCTTTCCTGCTCCTGCTCCTCCTCCTCCTCCTCCTCCTCCTCCTCCTCCTCCTCCTGTTTACCACTACTGTGTACTGTACCATTCGCAGCTAAACTGCTTCCTGGAACTCGCCTGTTTGTTCCTATCGGCTTCAGCTACTGCGCCTGGACACTGATCGACATTATCCTTTGAAATTTATCTTGACTGTTTGGAATGTTTTAGCACGAAATCGATCCATTTGTAGTGTCCTTCAGCGCTATCCATCTCACGCGGGAGCCTACTTAGCGGGTTGGCTGAGCCAAGTGTGGGCGTGTTGAGTGACTATCGCGCCAGCCACCTACACCCTCCCTCATCCTTGGTCTTATTGACTTTGTCTGTCCACCGGAAACGGAGGTCTGAGCGGTGAGCGAGTGGGCAGCTTCCCCAGAAGTCTGCTTCGCCTCCTGTTTCTATTCGTGGTAGTTCGTTGCGTTCCTTTAGCTTGCTGTAGCCTTCGTGCAGCTTACCCAGCTTACGTCAGTGTCTGTTTCGGCTTGCTTCAGCGTTTGCTGCGGTTTTTTTGGAACGTGCGGCTGCCCATCATCGAAATCGATGGGAGAACTTTCGTGTCGTAGTCCACTGTTGGATCAGGGGTCCTCGCCGGAATCCAAACTGGTAGTAGTTGGAAGACGGAGAAAAGTCGAGACCTCTACCGGTTTGAGCCAAAGGTCCGTGGGGGTGAGTTGGGTGTCTGACTGGGAAGTGCAGACGAACAGATGCTGACTGTCATACGGAGAACGGTCGCAGTCGTTGCCTCGCTGTCAGTCATATAGTTGGCCACCTACACCTTCCGTACGTAATTAATTCCCCCACTTGGACAAAGATGAGAGATCATCGCGTTTTTTGGTGGGCCGCGGGCCTGAGAACCATGACTTGAGCAGCCCACGGCTCACTTGTTTGTCACTTCTTACGGGGATTCCTGCGGAATGAAATTAGAAAATATGACCGGATTCAATTGGGTGTGAGCTGCAGTCCGAGAGTTAACTTCTTTCGTCCTCAACACTGCTGTGTGTTGGACCATTCGCAGCCATCCTTCTGCAACTCACCTGTTTGCTCCTATCGGCTTCAACCACTGCGCCCCAAAACTGTCCTTTGAACTTCATCTTGACTGTGTTAGCACAAATTCGATCCATTTGTAGTCTCCTTCAGCGTTATCCATCTCACGTGCAAGTCACGTACGATGGTGTGACTGGCCGCCAGGCTAAACTCATAACAATGGTTTCTTAATTTTTTGTAGTAATATGGGCAAAGGAACCCTATTCTTCCGAATCCTAATCTGTACACAAACTCTAATCTCCATAGAAATTAGCTCTAGTCCCCCGTGTTAGGAGAGACCCAACGGCTAGCATAGAGGCAGCAAGTAGCCGCGTCCACAATAGGATATCGATCAGCCTATGCGTGAGCTAATGCATCGTGCTAGGCAATCAATCAATAACTTTAAATTCAAACTGCAGAGAGCCCTTGAGTCAACAGCCAATAATACCGGCAACTATTTCAGGATAGAATCTGATTGGCTCAAGGGACATCGTTTACACGCGTTTGTTTCCTAAAAACGTTGTACTTCATGCAATAAAAGACTTCTGCGATTACACACTTCTTGTCATGTTCTTTCTTTGGGGACTCACACAAGGCATTATTGGGTGGTGATATCTCGGCTTGGGCTTCCATTAAAACACCCTGGAATAAGAGGCAGTGTCTATTCCCCTGTTACGCCTTTTTTAAATATTTCATCCCGGTTTATTGAACTCTCTTGGAAGGTGCCGGTCTTTGACTGCTCTCAGAACCTAGTACCGGTGTTGTAAAGCCTAGCGTAGCATGTAATCTCTTGGAACTTTTCGGGTTCAGCTGACTCCACCTCTCCCTGCTACTGCTGTTTTGATATTGAGCAAAATAGCCCTTTTCTCGTTCTCTACAATTTCGAAACCTCACTAGTTGCCGTGTCTGCATACGCAGGCATTCGCAAATTAGCATGATGTGTCATATTTTGGCAACCGTCCGTCCTGCCCGTAGTTGGGTATTCGAGGCAGGTTTTTTTCGACTGTCATCAAAGTAACGGTTAAAATCTACAGCAACTCGACGGTTGCTTGCTGCATCGAATACTGTAGACTTGTATGTATCGTCCTCTGCGATCTCCTCAAGCAGGCCATCCTAAAATGCTCAGAAAATCATTTGTTGACTCGAGGAAAAATTCCACGCCACGCCCAGACCAAAAGCACTCGAGACTTCTTCGTCAGAGACTACCCAGTGAAGGTGTGCTTTCGAATTGCCCTGCCTAGCAGCTAATCCCCCTCCCCCCGAAGAGGTCGTGTCTGTTAGCCTTAAAAGCCCCTTCTCTCTCCTCACAGTACCCTCGGATGCCTAGATTCTTATGCACAACTAGCCGTGGGGACTACACAAGGAAGGGCATTAACCAATCAAATAACGATACCTGCTCGTCCCAGTGCGCAGTTAGATGGACAGGTCTTTTCGGCAAATTGATCAATGAACGACCCTTCCACGATCGTGATTTTTCTCCAATGCAACGGGCTCATGGCTCAACGGTTGGACACCAAATGATCAATTTAAAAAGCTAGCGTAAAAAGACTATAGTTCGTAGGGGCCACGTGACTGTATCTGTACTGCAAGGAGCAGCCCGCACTTGTTGGCAACTGACTAAAGAGCCAGAGCAAACGGCAAAACACACTCTGCCCCGCATTCTCGCCGTTTTTTCACAGCGCTCAACGGTAACACCAATATTGCATTCAGGCCGATAGCCAGTATTACCTTCAAATAAATAGTTGTCAAACAAATAGGCGTTTTGACATTATCTAGATTTGAATTGAAAATGCCACGAAAACGTGTGTTTTTAGTTTCAACCGACCTGGCAGGTATCCCATGATTCGGAGCATTTTGCCAATAAACGTAAAAACTTTCCTCCGCGATTATATGATGTGGAGTTTCCCTACTACCCTTTTAGAGGGCGAGTTTGTTTATCAGCTCGGTGGCCTCTTGGAGCGCACTGCGAGGAAAGCCTCCGCTTTTCTGTCGTCTGGTAGGTTTTCTCTTTTATCAAACCCCCCAATTCTGTTTTCACCATCTTTTAATTTCATTTATAAGTAGAACTAGGTCAACTTTCTCAGCCACATATTCTTAACAGTCGAAAATCTGCATCCCAAGAAGTATAATTCGGTAAAAGAAGTTCTTTGGGAAAGGTGTGCTTTAATGTGTGAATTTTCGACTCTGGTACCCCAGATCGTCTTCAGAGAGCATGATAGTTATGTAAAAAACAGCTTACTCAACATGATGACTAGCAGAAGATTCTGCAGCGATTAACTATTTTCTGATTATCAAACGAAAGCCCAGAGCCTACTTGAAGACAAAAACTCATACAAGATGTGTCCAGCCAGTGAAATGAAGCAGTTGCTCACCCAAATCAGCAAAAGTCTGGCAAAACTCAAAGCAAACGGGGCAATCACGCCCAGTGATTGGTTTTCTATGAAACCAACCGACACAGCCCCAGCCAGATTTTATGGTCTGCCTAAAGTACACAAGGAAAACACACCGCTTAGGCCCATTGTCTCCCTTCGCGGCACCCCTACGTACGGATTGGCCAAGTGGATGTTCACCCACCTCAAGTTCCTGGCGGTAGGCTCAACAACAACCGTGGCTTCAGCCAAACAGTTCCTTGAGCGAATAAAGCATCTGAAGGTAGAACCTGATGAATCCATGGTATCCTTCGATGTTGTCTCACTGTTCACTTCCATCCCACAACAACTAGCAATTGATGTTTTCGGACAACTTCTATCCGAACGCTACGATGACAGCGAGAAACCATTCAAGTCTGAACATCTGCTTGAACTTTTCCGACATTGCCTCAAAACGTACTTCACATTTGGCGGACAAATGCATGAGCAGATTAAAGGCACTCCCATGGACTCCCCCCTGTCAGGCCTGATTGCTGAAGTGTTACTCCAACGGATAGAACACTTGGTCTTCACCAAGTATCAACCGAAGTTTTGGGCTCGTTATGTCGATGACACCATCGCCATTGTTAAAAAATCTGACATCAAGCTCCTCAAAGAGCTATTGAACTCGGTTGATCCAAATATCCAGTTCACAATGGAGGTGGAAACAAATGAAGAACTGCCCTTCCTCGATGTCCTGGTACGCCGGTGTTCGACTGGACTGCTGCAAACTACAGTATTCAGAAAGGCCACCAGCACAAATCAGGTACTTAATTTCAACAGTAACCACCCCATGTGCCACAAACGCAGCTGCGTCGGTACTCTTTTCCAAAGAGTTCAAACACACTGCAGCACACCAGCCGCCCAAAGAGCTGAACAACAACATCTTCAGGAACTCTTTCGAGCTAATGGCTACCCAAATTCGTTTGTCAAACAAAGCAGACGCCGAGTGAACAAACGACGACTAGAACAAAAGCAGCCCGAAGTCTGGAGGGCCATTCCCTACATAAAAGGTGTCTCTGAAACAGTTTCACGACTGTTACAACCTGCTTGCTTGGGCATAGCCCATCGAACTCAAGCGACAATACGCCGCCAGGTGATGCAACCTAAAGACCGACTGCCTCTTAAAGAAACCTCTGCAGTCTTCTACGAGATACTTTGCAATGAGGGAGACTGCGATTATGTTGGGGAAACAGGACGCAAACTGCAAACCCGCCTACAAGAGCACAAACGAGCGGCCCAGAAGCTGGACCCAAACTCACAACTGGCGGCACACATCGCAGAAACTGGCCATAACTTTGATCTCCAAGGGGCGACCATCGTAGGCCGAGGAACCTCAAAAACCGAAAGGCTGACACTCGAGACATGGTGCTCAGATGCCAACTCAGTCAACAGGCATCTTGACCTGCCAGCGGCCTACAAAGTATTGCGCCACTACGTTAGAAAGAGCCGGGACGAAGCCAAATCAAACGTAAGAATGGCAAGCAATTAGGAAACCACAACGAACCGGCTGGAAGAGGAGGCAGCGTTACCAGGGCTCTCTACCGGGTGACAAGGCGGCATACTAATTGCTGTTCATGACCCCCAGCCCCGCGGACAGCTAATTCGACTACACCAACATAACTGCCCCTCCGACCCCTCCGATCCCAGTGACAGCTAATTGACCTCCTCCACCACCCCCTTTTTTCATTTGCTGTTTCTAATCCCTTGATAACCTGAAGCTTTCTGGCATTTGATTGGCCTTTGGCCACTGTAATTATCCCCGTTTTTGGTTGCTTTCTCATATCTGAAGATGGACACCTGTAAGTGTTCGAAAGCTCAGAACAATAAATCAATTGATCTGGTGCTCGACCTGCCTTCTTTCTCATCCATGCAAGTACCTGGATCGCAAACCTTCGCATTCATTAGCAAATAATCGTTGGTCGCGTTTAATTACGCGGCCGAGGGGGGGATGGATAGTTGTCAACCGAATGCAATTATGCGGTCAGCGGGAGAGGGAGGGGGGACAGGGAGGGGAAGGGGGAAGGTAAGGTGACTCCTGTCGTCCATCTGGTTTTGAGGGATTTGTAATTGTTTTAAGGTTGCGAAAATTCCCATCACAGACCACTGGGACCACTTTTGGCTGACATATTCATGGGAAAGCTGGAAAAACATCAACTTAGCGATCAGATCCACAAGTTAAAGCACTACGGTCGCTACGTGGATGATATCTTCGTGATTGCCACAAATGAAACCGATAGAGACGTGCTCTTAAGCGCGGTCAATCAAGCCCATCCTTCCATAAAGTTTACGTTGGAGATGGAAACAGCAGGTTCTCTCCCCTTCTTGGACGTCCTCCTTAGTCGTAGACCCGATGGTAGCGTCCGAAGGAGCGTGTATAGAGAGAAAACCTCGTCTGGACAATATACGAACTTTAACAGTTTCGTACCTCTCCAACAAAAGCGAAATCTAGTTCGCTGCTTAACGCAAAGAGCTAGGGAAATTTGCTCTGAAGACGCTATTGAAGAGGAACTCAAGAAAATCCAGGACTTACTCCGTGAGAACGGATATCCTGAGAAATTCATTACCAAGAATATGGCTACTAAAGAAATGAAACCCACAACACTCACTGTGGAGAAGAAAACATTATTTCTCAAAGTGCCCTTTCGAGGAGACGTGACAGGTAAACTCCTGAAAAGACGCCTTGTGGATGCCGTGTCACGAACTTTCCCAGCAGCGAGAGTTCGGGTACTATTCTCAACTAACCCAGTCTTCCATGGGGAAGGTAAGGACAGGTTACCGACTCAGACCACCTCCATGTGTATCTACTCCTTTGCTTGCTCCTGTGGAGCAAGTTATATTGGTCGCACGAGTCGGCGCCTATCCAAAAGAATAAAGGAACATCTCCCACAATGGCTAAGGAAGGGTGATTTAAATACCAACAGAACCATCAACAGCTCTATCCTAGCGCACATGGTGGATTCCGGATATCAGGTGGACCCCAACGAAGCCTTCAGGGTGATCTACCAGGTCCCACCAAGCTACCCTAAGTCACTGGGCCAGCGACTGTTGGCAACAGCAGAAGCAACTGCTATCCGGTTGAGGATGCCAATTTTGTGCGCGCAGAAGAACCTGCTGCAAGCCCCAAGCTTAGCATGGCCAACGGCCACCTAGCTACCGGCATTTCCTCAAGCCTCTTCTCTCCTCTTCCACCACCACCCCCCCCCCCCTCCCTACGCCGTAATTAGCCGCTTGTTACTACCCCACCCCCTACTCTATCCCCCGGGCTAATTTGCCTGTAACGTTGAACGTAATTTGCCTACAATTTTACCTTTTACGCTTTACCCCCCTCCCATATAAATGTAATGGCCTGATGAGAATTTATTGAAAGTATTCGTATGCTCGCCAATTACTCTTCGGATTTGTAATTAATATCTAAATTGATATGCCTGTTTATGCATGCCTCGTCTGAGTGCATTGCCTCCGGGAATTCGCGGCCTTGTCTAGTTGGGCAGGTGCCAACAATTTGGGTTTCCTCCCGTGAAAAGTCATGTCCTGTTTCAAATGTGTGTATGAAAACTTCTGATTTGTGGTATTTGTTCCTATTTCTTACGAGTGATTGCACTGGCTCTATTAACGCTCAGCAATCCTAGATCAAGACCGTTTCATTGAGTCTTGCTGAGGAGAGTTTAGTAGGTGCATCTTGCGATTGCTTCCTGAGCGGCTCAATGGCCTCCTCTTGTGTCTTGCTCCTAAATCATCCCGTTATCTTTGTGGTAGCGAAGTTGGGTGCGTGAACTTTCTCTGTGAGTGTAAGTTTCCAAAACAGGTAATGAGACTCAGCGTCTAACGCCATTATACGTTCGGACAGCTGGATCCCCTCAGTTCTTAGCCACTGTCCAACCCCTATAACCGCAGAGGCGGTCAGGTTATAAAATTTGTTCGATAGCACTAGATTGCTACCTGTATCTTGGAGCGCCGTCCCCCGACTTGACGGATCCAGACACCTGTGTTCCTCTGCATGGTGTACGCTTCTGACGTAGGAAAACACACATTTAGGCCTGTCTTACGTCATCTTCGTAGGCAGCCTTCGAAACAGGCTGTGCTGTGCAGGCGCTGGATCTAAACGAGAGTCAAATCGCTAACCAAAGGTGTTTCCCAGACAATGTAGAATCCGCGCGAGTCCACAACTACTGCCGCACATGGGAGCGTGTCGTTGCACGCCTAGGTGCAGACCTCAAGCTACACCAGTCGCTTCGGCCTGTCACAGCACAACATGGCTGACAGGCTCGTGCAACCGAGCGGTGTGCGGGATAGGAAGGCCAGAGTGTGGTCGGAAGCGGCGAACCCACGCACTCCCATAGCACTTGAGCACATTCTTCACTTTTGAATTGAGGCAAATGTTCGCATCACAGGTACATGTGTAGATAGAGAAGTAGAAGGCGTTGCGATTACCGGAATCATACTTTTACTTGTCTGAGGTTTCTCGCTCTTTCTAGAGCCCATCGTCAGAGATAAAAGGCGTGCACGAAAGACAAGCAACAGTTATAGGATGCAGGGACCAATCAACCGTTATAGGGGGAGAGAGAAGTGGGGGGAGTTGACAGTCAACCGATAGTACCATCACTCCGGAGATACCTGAGCAGCGCGATGTATACCGGCACCTGATCGATAAATCGATTGACTGCGTTCTCATCCGAGGCCCAGGCTTCAATCCATTCCCGACCTGTTTTGTTGCCAGCATGCGCGATTACTGTCACAGCTGCGAAATTAAACTCGTGACCGGTCTCGTAGGTATGGGCGGCCACTTGCGATGATGCATCACCCCGTTGTACCGCCTGCTTATGTTCGCGTATGTGCGCACCAAGCATACGCCCTGTCTGTCCTGTGTAATTTTGGGGACAATTTAGACATGGTATGCGATATACGACGTCTGACTTCTCACTGGGATTTAAACGGTACTTGATTCGCATAATTCGGCTGCGCATGGTAGCCTTGGGACGGTGTGCGATTCCAACGCCTAGTCCCGCAGCAATGCGTTTGGTCGCTTCCGATAGATCCTTGACGTAAGGCAGCGCATGCCATATCGTACGGGATGGTCCTGACTGGGTCCTCGGAGGGCGGCCAATCGTTGCCCTAAAAGGCAGCCGACGTATAATTTGGCAAAATGGATGTATTCAAAACTAAAATTCCTCCAAGCAAACTCTGATGCCTCAGTTTGTTCAGCCTTCAAATTCCTGGCAGACCTCCATGGCCGAAGGATTCAATCGGACGAAATGATGGTTTCCTTTGACGTGACATCATTATTCACATCTATTCTATCTCCGCGACCAGTTTATGCGGAATGGCTATCCGAAGGCCTTCATAAGCCTATGCCTATGTGTTCTCCCTCCAAAGACCCAGCCAGGACCAACCCGTACGATATGGCATGCGCTGCCATGCATTAAGGATGTATCGGAAGCGACCGAACACATTGCTGCGGGACTAGGCGTTGGAATCGCACACCGTCCCAAGGCTACCATGTGCAGCCGAATTATGCGAATCAAGTACCGTTTAAATCCCAGTGAGAAGTCAGACGTCGTATATCGCATACCATGTCTAACTTGTCCCCAAAATTACACAGGACAGACAGGGCGTATGCTTGGTGCGCGCATACGCGAACATAAGCAGGCGGTACAACGGGGTGATGCATCATCGCAAGTGGCCGCCCATACCTACGAGACCGGTCATGAGTTTAATTTCGCAGCTGTGAGAGTAATCGCGCACGTTGGCAACAAAACAGGCCGCGAATTGATTGAAGCCTGGGCCTCGGATGAGAACGCAGTCAATCGATTTATCGATCAGGTGCCGGTATACATCGCACTGTTCAGGCATCTCCGGAGTGATGGTACTATCGGTTGACTGTCACCTCCCCCCACTTCTCTCTCCCCCTATAACGATTGATTGGTCCCTGCATCCTATAACTGTTGCTTGTCTTTCGTGCACGCCTTTTATCTCTGACGATGGACTCTAGAAAGAGCCAGAAAGCTCAGACAAGTAAAAGTATGATTCCGGTAATCGCAACGCCTTCTTATTATGTATTATTCACTTTAAAACATCGGATGCAGTTTGAAGCTATCATCGCGCGTGCGCTGAAAGTCGTCGCTTTTACGGCTGCCAACTGACTGAATAACTCAGTCCCCTTCTAATGAAGGAAAGTACTTAATTTAGTCTCTATGTCAGTCTCCCTTGGGTGGGCTTTGAGACATTGCATCTCGTGAAAATCTGGTACATGCCTTTTTAGGGGAGCTTGCTCACCTGTGTGACTCGCATAAGCGGACTGTATGGCATTGACGGATGAACGGGTCGGGAAGAGTGAGTTTTTTCAACCGATCGATGACCGCAACAATCTACTATTATTAATAGTCCTGATCGAAACTGGCAAGAAGACAAGACCGCGGCGCAGTATTGGACTTCAAAAACCTAGGTCTCAGGTTCGAGCATCGGGTGGTGAACCAGCTAGGGTCGGGTATGACTGGCTGGCTGATGATGCCTAATAAACCAGTAGTGTTGATGCTAATTTCTCTTCTACTTATCGGAAGCGACTTTGCCATTTAAACATGCCAGTCAATGAACGGCTGCTAGCAGAGACCGAGAGTGAGCACCAAGACACAACGGGACGAATGAGTTCCGTAACCGACCGATTATCGCTAATATTCCCGATCTTAACCGGCAAGACGGCAAGCCCGTGGCGCAGTGGTTAGGACGTTGGACTTCTAACTAACAAGGCCGTGGTTTCGAACCTCTGGGGTCACCATCCCTGAGTTTGATAATTTTTGGCTGATGATGTCTGATAAACCAGAAATGGACAGTCCAGCCTCCTTGATTTTGTCGGTAATGCCATTCTGGGCTGCACTGCGTTTTTACTCCCTACGCCCGGCCCTGTCTCTGGTCGTTCTGAGTCTCTCTTTTCACAAGGACCAAAGAGAAAGGCAGATGTTGCACGAGTCTATAATCACTATAGTTTACTTCACGAGTAAGCTCCTGTTTCACCTTCGCCGTTTATTGGAAGGCATAGCAACCATCATCAGTGGCAATGGTCGACCTTTCGTTTTGTGCTTTGTCATGTAGATGCTTCTCCCACCAAAGCCTGAAGATCCATCGCATAGTTGAGGTTAATAAGGTTAACCCTCCTAGCTGCGATCTTCAGACCTGGTTCCCTGGGAAGTGAAGAAAAGTAGGGAGACCAGAGTGGTAAGAACAGTTTATTCTGTACAGGAAGAGTGGGAGCAGGAGGAATTTGACTCTTGGACGAGTGCAGTCCAACTGCTAGGACGCCGGGTCCGGAGTGTCAGGGCGTAGGCAGTCATCGCAGTCAGTCTCCATCTGATTCGGTTTGAAGGCGAATAACCAGATGGATTGAGGTCAGCCTACGCAGGCTACGCGGGCGTGTTATTCGCCACCGCGTCATCGTGGAGTTTGCAGCTGTTCGAAAGGTAGGTTTATGCTTGCAATCACGAGACCTCATGTCTGGTGTGACGCAAAGGAAGTGGCGCTAACGTGCCACTACAGATATGTGCTGCCCTTGCGAACTGTTGATTCTGTCCTCTAATCCAATGAGCTTCCTTAACTTATGGACAAGTTGCATTTTGAATGCTGATCAAGTCCTGCTTACTTACCGTCTATCCTACCGACAGAACGGGGTAATTTATGCTGAAATACACATCTAAGGTACTGCATAGCAATGATATACAAGCATTTACCAAGAGATGTTCTTTGAGCTTTTGATGCTATAGGATTTTATCTGCATGACTATTTACTCGTACAGTGCGGCCTACACTTCGTGTAACGTGCGAAGAATTGATACTCTCTCGCTAAACGGCATTGAGTCCGGTTGTTATATTGACTATCGTGTAGCCTTTTCTGTAGTCATTTCAGTCAGATAAGATGCCGGCTTTCTTACAAGCTTCTTTCCGGCCGCTAACAAAACGTTTGTAATGTAAAAAGTAGCTATTTAAATAGAATGCATTCTTTTCATTGATTTCGGCTGTCTTTATAAATTCAAATATATTGCATGGTAGCAAATTATGCCTCTTTTAAAAGTCACACTTAAAGAAAGGGTTCTTTAGGTCTGAAAAGTTTTTAAGTAGCCGAATAATGTTTAAATCTTCTGAATGCTACACTTGAATTCAAAGATTTGCAAACTGTGCGCTGTGTACATCCTGTATAGGAAAAAGTAGGTTTTTGCCTACGGTTTGAGGAAGAAATAAAATAGTTCTCAGCTGCTATTGCAACAGGTGTGGAGCATGTTGTATACATTATAGGCAGCGTTACTAAATTTACGGATGTACTCTATGAAGAAGTAATAACTCACAATCGTAAAAAGTTCATGATTATGAACTTTTCTTTAAACCGAAAGGTGCCCTTACTTTGAGTAGAAAATTGAAAGAAAGCATAATTTGGCCCCAAACGAGTACAAGAAATACTTTTTCGTGTATGCTTTCCATAAAATATATTTGAATTTATAAAGGTAGCCAAAATTAATGATAAAAATGCATGCTTCTTAAGCAGCCACTTTTGACACTACATACGTATTGTTAGTGGTCAGAACAAGGCTCGTTGAAAAGCCGGCGGGTTCCAGATGAAGGTGGGTTACCCGGGAAAGGAGGGTTACCCGTTAGCCAAGCTGCAGGCTACCTGGCGCGTCCACGGGTGGCGGATAGTGGCGCGGCCTCCAGTGAAGGTTAGCTGCGAAATAAGCAGGCTCCCGGGTCCGGCGAATAAGCAGTCGCGGACGCAGCAGCGACAGTGTTACCAGGGCGCGGTGGGCTGAGGTCTGGCGCACCGACTGCCTTATAAAATACCACAAGGCTCAATGACGACACTGTGACATGGCGAGCGTGAACCGCCATTAAATAGGTTTGCTTGCCACCACCACCACCACTGCCTTGTGGTTAGGTTCTTGAGCCAAAGTGCTAGAGGAGACAGCCTTGAACAAAGAATCCGAGCGGCCGTTGGGGACCCGCCTGTATTCAAAATTCCCAAGAAACCTTATGATATCTCCTTACCTTACTACGACCACTGCTACGGCGTCCGCGGGAACCGACGCGCTCCGCAATCCTTATCCAGTGGTGCGGGCGAATAATTTGCAAGCTGGGCTGCTAAACAAAAAACTGACTCTTGGTATTGGATGCTGGAATGTGCGAACATTTCTGGAACCTGGTACTCAAAGTCTGACAGCGCACAGTCTCCATGAATATCACGTGGATGTTTGTTGCTTGTCAGAGGTCCGACTCCCCGACTCAGGCGCCCGAGAAATCAAAATCCCGGGGTCGATTCTCATTTCACCTTGTATCACAGCGGTCCGAATGACTCATCTGGTAGACACGGTGTGGCTATTGCCCTCTCGGAAGAAGCTTACCGTGCAATACTAGCATGAGAACCAGTCAACGACCGAATGGCCTATGTTCGACTAAAAGGCCATTTTACGAACATCTCGGTCGTATCTGTGTATGCAACTACGTCGGCGGCTGAACAGAAAGAGAAAGATAATTTCTACTCGGAACTGCAAGAGCTAGCCGAACGACTCCCTTGCCGGGATCTGCTAATTGGTGCTGGGGACTGGAATGGCCGGACTGGGCCCGGTGACCCGACAAACAGCCACCTTCTTGGTCGTTTTGGGCTTGGCTCTCGAACGGACAATGGTGAGAGGATGCTGCAGTTTGCCGAACAGAACCGACTGTTTGTTACCAACACATGCTTTCAGCATCGTCACAAACATCTACTGACTTGGTATTCGAACGATGGCCGTACCGCCAGTCAGATCGATTACATTCTAGTTGGTTCACGGTTTCGCAGCTGGGTCCACGATAGCAGGTTGATGCGGGATGCCGAAACTGGTAGCGTCCACGGGTCTGGCCATGTTCTCGTTCGCACGCGCCTGAAGTTTCACCTCTCATCTGTGCCCAAACTGCCACGTGCGAGACGCCTTGATGTCGCGAAGCTCCGGCAAACCAACACTACCGAGGCTCTAAGCACAGAAATCCAGTCCCGTCTTATGACCCAGGCCGACAACGAGGGTAGTAGCAAGTGGCCATCACTGAAGACATCCATCTATGGGGCAGCTGAGAACATTCTCGGATTCACTCAGCGGCGCTGCAGTGACTGGATCAGCGGAAGAACCCTGCAGCTGTCGGCCGAGACGACTCGAACCAGGTCCCGGAACGATGCCTCCTTCCACCAACTTCGAAAGCTGACAGCAAAGTTGGCTAGAGATGACCGGCAGAAGTATTGGTCCAAAACGGCGACTTCTATGGAGCAGGCTTCTAATGTTGGGGACACCCGAAAATTGTTCCAAATCATACGCCAGGTTAGTGGTAAGCCCCCGACACTCTGTGATACTGTTCGCGATGGGAATGGAGGATTTATTGCCGACAACTCGGCCAAGGTCGATCGCTGGCGTGAACACTTCGAGCACCTACTCCACTTTGATGAACAACCCATCACACCCTCCCTCTCCTCCAAAGTGGAGTTTCAATCCTCTCCTGCCTACGCAGTGTCGTGTGAAATCCCTTCCGAAGACGAAGTTACCGATGCAATGCAGAGGCTAGACAACAACAAGGCGTGCAGAGAGGACGGTATTCCTTCAGGAATCTACAAGTCCTATGTCGACACCTTGGCTCCTCGGCTCCATGAGGTGATTGTACAGGCGTGGCGAGAAGAGACCGTTCCCGATGACTGGGGCTCAGGTATCCTTGTATCTGTCCACAAGAAGGGAGATAAGACAAAATGCGAGAACTACCGTGGCATAAGTCTTATCGATGTTGCTGCAAAGATCTTCGCTGTTGTTCATCTCAGGCGCTTCCAGTCTGTACGTGACTCGAGGACATGACCCAACCAAGCCGGATTCTGAGCTGGACGTGGATGTGCAGATCAAATATTCACACTGAGGCGCACTCTAGAATTCTGCCATAGCTACAAGCAACCGACAGCCGTCTGCTTCGTCGACTTTGCCACCGCATTCGATTCCATCCATCGTGAGTCCCTGTGGCGAAAAACGGAACTGGATGGAGTGCCAACCAAACTCATTGCGATGATTAAGGCCTACTATCGGTCTACCACCGCACGTGTCCTGGTCCACAACAATCTCTCTCAGTCGTCCGATATCCGGTCTGGTGTCCGACAGAGCTGTGCCCTTTCGCCCATTCTGTTTAACTACGTCATTGACTGGATTCTCGGCAAAGCCCTACATGAAGAGGACGGTGTGGAACTTGCACCCGAACGCCGACTAGCTGATCTTGACTACGTCGATGATATTGCGCTGTTAGCCTCAAACTTTGATGGTCTACAGTCAGTAGTGTCGCGGTTAAATGAGATCGCTATGTCGGTAGGCATATCCATAAATTCCGGAACGACTAAGTTGTTCTCGAGCTGCATCCCTGACCAGGAAAAGGCCCCCTGGGGATTAATAGCCATCAACTTGAAGAAGTAGACAGCTTTAAATACCTCGGGGCGAGGCTGCTACCGAATGGGCAGAGCAAGGACTACATTGTCTACCGTATCGATGCTGCTCGCTGGGTTTTCTCAATCCTTCGAAAGCGCCTATGAATCTGACGTGAAATCTCCATCGCCACGAAGATTCGTGTACACCGTGCATCCATCCGGTCAGTCCTCCTCTATGAATGTGAATGCTGGGCTGTGCGCGCTAAAAATGAGCGAATACTGGAGGTCTTTGACCACCAGTGCCTGAGGACGATCCTGCGAGTTAAGTATAGCGACTTCATCTCAAATGAGACAGTCCGAATCCGCTGCGATCGTATCACGAAGATATCTCAAGCCATTCAGGAGGCGACTGAGGTGGTTTGGACACGTTCTCCTTCGTCCGCCCCACGAGCTTACCTATGCTGCCCTCGACCCGGCACCACAGCCCACCTGGAAACGTCGAAGAGCAGGGCAACTGAAGACTTGGCTAGACACCGTCCGTCAAGACATGGAAGCAGTTCTTGGACCTTCTATCTTCGGTCTCCATCGCTGGAGAAGAGACTGGGTGGAGATTTCGAGATCCACTGCCGCCAATCGCCACGCGTGGAGAGGTACCGTTCGTGACATCATTGAGGCCGGCTAGATCAGGCATGATCACAGCCATAACAAGT
>JAYGXS010000009.1:18704670-18791175 GCA_036362985.1 Ligula intestinalis | reverse complement strand
TACACCGTCCGTCAAGACATGGAAGCAGTTCTTGGACCTTCTATCTTCGGTCTCCATCGCTGGAGAAGAGACTGGGTGGAGATTTCGAGATCCACTGCCGCCAATCGCCACGCGTGGAGAGGTACCGTTCGTGACATCATTGAGGCCGGCTAGATCAGGCATGATCACAGCCATAACAAGTACAACAACAAGTAACAAGTACGGCATCCTCTCATGACTGAAATGACTTCAGAATAGACTGCATGGTAGTCAGTATCACAACGTGACTCAATGCCCATTAGCGAAAGAGCATCAACCTTTCGCATATGTCGGTAGGCTACACGAATTCTAGACAGTACTATAAAAGTGCTACTTTATTCATATATATTATATGCAATATATGACTTATATATTTCATTTTCTATGCAATATATACTTTATTCATATACCTGTCTCTTCCAGTCGGCCATGACCTTGGAGGACTTATTCAATACTTCTGGAACACCGGGCCTGTTTCGTCTGAGGTTGTAGAAAACGAAACCTCGGCCAACTGGAGCCTAGCGTCCTCAATGTCCGCTATGGAGGAGGCCACGAATGGTGACCTGGTGAGCGGGAACTCCAGCACAGAACTGAGTCGTCCCAAGCGCGAGCTCAACATCCCCTTCTACTACATCGGTGGAGGTTATACCTACAGTCAAACGACCTTTGATGAGGTACGTGTCAGTAAAACAGGCCCACGTCTATTCGGTTTAAACAGCTACCTCGTTCATGAGGTTGACGCTTTGGTCTTATTATAATTCGGCCCCACGAGATACTCCTACCTTTTATTTTAAAAAATTCTGGGATTCCACGGAGTAATCTTATAATTTTGTCAAAAAATAGTGCATGAGCTTCGACTAAAGTCTTCAGAAGGTGACTATTCCGCTTCGTCATAAAAATAACATAAACAATGTAATTGAAGGCTCAACATTTATCAAACCTACTGCGTAATGTTTATGCTTGAACACTTAAATTTGAACACAGCAAGCGGTTTACTGATATCCCCTATACATGCACTCAATACAGAATGAATGACGCAACGGAAAGTTACTTGCCTGCAGAAATCCTGAGAAGCCCAGCGTTTGCTCTGTAGGGGTTGAATAATGCCAGAACAAAAAATAGTAGGAGTGTTCTTGCGTGAGAATTAACCCCAAGGCGATTTGCTGCCAGTAGACAACGACTGAAAATTCATGCTTTTAAAAGGTTATACACACATGTCATCTTGTCGTGCACGATTGTAAGCCTTACTTATAAGCTGGCGCTAGGCCTATCTACGTTCCTAAGAGCAGAGTTGACAGGCTTACAGCAAGCGCGTAGGCGTTTAACTGAATTATTTTGCGCCGTCTTCGATGAGGATGTGTTTTCGCGTTATCTGACAGAGGTGAGGAAGAAAGAAGGTAAAAATAGGTTTCTCTGGAATACTTTTGTTGTCAAGTTATAAGACTTTCTTAGCACACATCTCGGTAGAAGTTTAAGATATGCAGTTTTAGATGTCACTGAAGATGATACTGGGAAGAAGACGACTCGATCGCTGGGACAATACTTTTATTCGCCTGACCTTTCGACATCCATCGCAGATTCATCATCAGAGACATTAGCAGAAAACAGTAGCAGAAACGGTTAATAGATGCACAGGGGTTTACAGTATTTATAGGACTGCGAACATGCAGTGACAATTAGCGTTAATTGCCTTCTTGTGCGTGGATAGTTTGTTGGTAGGCATGTGGGCTCTGACCTATTGAACTTTCATCACGCGTGGTAGACTGCGGCGTGATGATTGCCCGGCTATGTGGCTCTTTGGTATTTGCGTATGATGACGTGATGGCCTGTCCATTCCCCAAGTGGCGACTTGCTTTGGTCAATTTGAGTCTCTGCACCGAATATGGTTTGGACAAATCGTTGCACCTGTTTGTGGATTGGGGGCCCGTTAACCATGACTTAAGTAATTCTCGGCTCGCGATTATCACCTGCGCGAATTTCGGCCTCATCAAACTTGAATGTATGGACGGGTCTCATCAAATAGGCCACAACTTGAAAGTTAGCATCATTTCGCCCCACTGCTGCCGCGTGTTCGGCAATTCGCGTCTTGAGAAGCTGACCAGTTTCTCCAACATATTTGCTGTGCCTGCAACAGCACCAGATCTTGTGGACGACTCCAGATGTTTCTTGCCGTCGCAGTGGGTCTTTCGGTTTCATTATCTGACGCCTTATGGTTGCCTCCGGCCTTTGTGCGACATCAGCACAAAATTCAGCAGATCTTCAAGGCATGCAGTTGTAGCTTTGGAAAAATTGTACTACTTGTCTGTAATTATCAGCCATTTCTTGCAGAATACGAGGGTCAGCACTTCGTTATTTTATATTTACTGCTCATAGGGACGCTTCGAATCAACTTATACTAGTGAAAGAAGTTTCAATAAAAGAGCATATGCGAGTTCCGGGAAGTAGTTCAGAAGAAGAAGATGCGATCAGTGGAACATGAGTTTTATTTTCCTGACGTTTCGGCTTCTGTCGAGAATCCTTAATCCTAGGTAATCGTAGGAAATACGGAGACATGCGTATGTCTATGATTAGGGATTCTCGACAGAATCCGAAACTTCAGGAAAATAAAAATCTTGTTCCAGTGATCGCACCTTCTTCTTCTGAAGCAAGTGTGCCCAGTATAGTATCACGCAAAGGAATACTCGACGAAAACCCTCTAATTAACAATTAAGTCACACATGGACGGTTTGATAACATCCCTGAGGAAAGTTAGTTCTGATTGGACAAAATGACTGGCCTGGGGACTGAGAACATACCCCTTATGCAGTATTTATAGTCTTGCGTGGATACTGTCTGACCTGATTAGCGCACGTCGTGACTCAAGCTCGTCCCCATTTACGTTCCGCGCATCTACGGGGGGATCACTATAAAGCCTCTGGGATATAATTGGCTTACAAGGCGAGTACTCAAACTGACCATTACTATCACACTTTCCACCGTCCTGTCTCTAGGTCCAGCGACTGATTACGTATGTGGATACAGTGACGCCGGAGAACTGTGCCACAAAGACGCCTGAAGAGCTGGCAATGCCCGGAGGCGTGAGTTACGGCGCTGAAGTGCAGTTCGAGATGGAGGGTCGTATGGCCCTTAGACTGGCTCACTTCCTCAGCGCCTACTATCAGAACAACATTGTCGGCGAGCTCTACGGCAACCTGAAGGTCAGTTGCTTGCAAATGACCCCCTCCCCCCATCAACCCTGCCTGTTCTTAAAGGAAAGCCTTTGGATATGTATAAGTTTGGTCTACTGAAAAATTTGCAAGTAGTTTGTTTTAGTATTATTAATTTTGCTCTGGCGGTCCCTCTGTGAATCCTCACCCTTACCTACATCTATCTGCCACCCGGCTCTCCCCTTGACTTAGTCAGGATCCCCGCTCAATCGCTTTGAATTGTTTGGCGAGGTCTACGCCACTGTCCTCTCCAGCTTCCAGATTGTCTCCTGCGGTGTCTTCTTTGACCATCAGGCCTTCACGGACCACGATGGCGTGACGTGGGACCTCTTCGCACCGTACGCCTACAAACCGACAATGTCCGCTCAGGTGGCAAATGCCATTGATATGAGTGTGCAAACCTTCCGAAATTACACTCAACAGCCCTGGTTCCGAACTCTCAAGGTTGGTCTCGAGCAGGACATCTTTTTGTATCGTTTGGATTCCCTCGTCAGCTTCCCTTTTACTGCACAGAAGACAAGGCAACAGTCTACCAAAGGGCTCACCACGGGTACCAAGCCACCATAAGCATGTAATAAAAGAACGGGTTTTATGGGTGGGCCAAAATGGGAGTGCGGGAAAGAAAATAAACTAAGTATACCCAGCATAAACAGAGAATAGTAGGTAAAATTCTCATAAAAACCTAATATATAGCGACGGCAAAGCACGCGATAATTGAAAAATAAAAGTGGAAGGCGGAAAAACGCTCTCTGGGGCACATATTTTATTTACCCGACGTTTCGAACTCCCACGCGAACTCAT
The DNA here is from genome assembly GCA_036362985.1 of Ligula intestinalis. NCBI lineage: Eukaryota > Metazoa > Platyhelminthes > Cestoda > Diphyllobothriidea > Diphyllobothriidae > Ligula > Ligula intestinalis. The sequence continues at coordinate 18,787,150 of JAYGXS010000009.1, read as the reverse complement.
TGTCAAGGAATAAAATGTATAGTCCACCGTGAATTTAGCTCAAAGCTGCTGGGAATGACCTTCAGCTCTGCTACCGATTTTTTTTCGCGCAACGAAGGTCGATATGCCTATTAATTGAATCCCCGTGCGAGTGCCATACCTCCTGCAACGCAATGAACTATAGAGTACGATACACAACCAATTTGGTTGGTATTTTTGGTTGCCGTTCTTGAAGATGGTTGGTTGAGTTTTTGGCACAAAGATTGGTGGGTTAAATCTGCAATTTTCGCTTGATGATTAGTGGAATAGATGTGCAGTTTTGGTTTGCGCACAAGGTAAATATTTTCACATGAGCTGTGATGGCGTTCATTTACAATTACAAAATTTCGAAGATCACGGTATTTATCACTGATTTTATTAACAACGCATTAACTGCTAGGGTAAGGGTTAGTTTTAGGGTAAGGGTTTAGGGCTTAGGTTTAGTGTATGGGGTTAAGGTTGAGGTTTAAGGTTAGAGTTAGGGTTAGTGCTTAGGTTTAAGGTTTATTTTTAGGGTTGAGGTTTAGGGTTTAGTTTTAGGATTAGGGTTAGTGTTAAGGTTAGGTTTTAGTATTAGGGTTAGGGTTAGTGTTAGGGTTGAGGTTAAGAGTTTTGGGTTAGTGTTTAGTGTTAGGGTAGGTGTTTTGGGTTAAGGTTTATTGTTATGTTTGAGTGTTAAGGTTAGGGTTTTAGTGTAACGTTAAGGTTTAGGGTTAGGGTTTGTGATATGGGTTAGTTTTAGGATTCATTTTTTGGCTAAGAATTTTGGATTGTGTAAATATGCTTGCTTGTTGCATTCAGTACCCTCTATATGCTTAATGGGTTTAACTTTGTACCTAACGCCGTTATGTTTGGTTTCTTCACAATATTCTTTATTCGAATTGGGCGTGATTTTTATGAACGTTTATTTTAATAACCTCCTGATTGTTTACATTTGTGTGTTTGGGGTTGTGCTTCACACTGTTTTGTCGTGCATCTTTTGTAAATAAGGTATCCCTCCTGCAACAGGCGTGAGATTCGGTCGTCCGATTGACCCAGTATTCGCACGTGTTCGAAATCAAAGCCGTGCCCTGGCATGGATGCATGAGCGGCTACCAAATAAATCTCATCATTCCGTAGTACGTCGAGTTCGTGCTGGTGCATTTTTGTGAGAACCCGTTTGCCGGTTTCACCAACGTAATTGGCTTGACCACAAAGGCGGTCGATGCGGTAAATGACACCGGACTTTTGGTTAACGGGTGCTGGCTCTTTAGACCACCTAAGTGGTCTGTGGATTGTTGCTTCCGGTCTGTGAACAATGCCAATCCCAAATTCGGTGACCAGTCGAGCGAATCCTTCGGATACACCTGCAATATAAGGTATTGCTCACCAGCCCGTCGGCCCGTGGTGCGGATGTTGCAATGTTAGCCCAGTAGACACCAACCGCGATTCTAACTTGCGATTGTTTAGTCTTCTGACGAATGAAGGTATTGCGAACTGGGTGCAATTCAGCGTAGCTGATCCTACAAGGCTGATCCTTTCGTGGTTTTTCTTCGTGAAAATTTTTGCAACCAGCGGTGGTGTCAAGGTGACGTAAATCACGACAAATTTGAAAAAGGTTACTGGAATGGCGTTCTAATATTTACTATCATGCGGCATAATCCCAAGGTGTTTCAATCAAACCAGAGCCGCCCGAAAAAGGTAAACTCTATAAAACACAACAATATAAGTAGCATCATTTGTTCCATTGATGTCTGATGTCTTTGCGTAACCAAACAAAGCACTAACACTTGTTGCACTCATTTTGTAGAAAAATATGTCTTCCTCAATTAAGTGTTTATGCGTAGACTGGACGATAGAAGTTTAATTTACCTCCCAGCTCAGCACTCAAGAACACTGTACGTCAAGTCTATATCGAATGTGACCCTCAAAGCGGATACAATCGTATGTTTAATGTATGTCGAATTTTAGATATTAAAGTAAAACCATACAAAGTAAGTTTTTCTTCCCAATTTTTAAAGTAGTTGAACAAAATTTACTAATAATACATAAAACAAAACATAACATTCCAAAAATTGTGCAGACTTGAAAACAGCGCGCAATTATGTGACAGTCCAAAAGAGGTCGTTTTTCTTGACTATCGATCCGACTCCGCGAGGTCAACATCGGTCATGTCCACCGGGTAGGTTCTGGATAACCCAGACAGTCAGTGTAGACCCCAGGGAAAGGAGTATTTGCTGCCAATAGTTTTGCTCCCATTGGAGGTCACAGGTAGGTATGGGCCTTTTCTCTCGCGCTCTCTGTGGTGCCGAAAACTCCTAGGAAGGTGGCCGAAGCGATTGCTTTCGTTATTTTATGTGCACCTAAATTATGTTATCTCCTTCGTGTGTTAAATAGCGTTGGCCAAAGTAGTTTAAGTAGCGCACCTCATATACCCAGTATTTTATCCTACGGAACCGGTGGTTACAGGGGTATTGACTGTGGGGAAGCAGGGAAGCTGTGAAGGAAATTAGTAGAAGTAAGGTAAGGTGGAAATGTAGTAAAATTTGTTTCCCGCGGCCCCTGGGAGTATGTTGTTGCGCATATAAATCTAGATTGTGCACAGCACTTCGCGCTGCAGACTATACTAATCTAACTCTAGAACGGTAAGTTGACGTAGACGTCCTCCTAACCACCGATTATATTTTACAGGAATTTCAAGAAAACTACATTTTGGTATTCATATTTTCTAACAATACGTTAAATGATAATTCCGATTAGGAAAGCCTACGGATATAAAGCAACAACATGTCTCAATACAATAAAATAAAAATTTATATATAGCATTTATTGAAGTATATGTCACTGCCTTTCCTAATTCCGCACCCATAAAACCCCTATAACCACCGTTCCCACAGGACAACATGCTGGGACTGGGGGTATGTGAGGTGCATTATTTAAACTACTGTTGCCATAACGTTTTCGTAGGCATTGCTTACTAGATCCAGCCCCATATATTCTGACCTGATACCTCACAGGAACGCTGGGTCTCAAGTCGTTTCGGTCTGGAACGAATGACTACCAAGCCGTACATCCGCAGTAACATCAACGGCACCCAGGTCCAGCGCTACTTCAACTTCCCCCTCTTCTACCGAGTTCCACGCTATGAGGATGGTTACTGGACGGAGCCCTACTACGCCTGCTATGGCTTCCAAAACGGTTGGGTGATAACCTACGCGGTTCCCTTCTTCGGGTTTTTGGACAACAGAAAGACCCTTGACTTTATGTAAGTTAATACGTTTGTGTGCATGCAGTCCTCTTCTCTTCACTGTTTCGCACATTCTCATCGGTTTCTGTAGTGCATAGCTGCACTACCAGTTTGTGAGTCTTCCAACTGACGTGCTGTGTTAGAGTTTTAAAAACAAAGTGCACTGATCTGAAAGTAATATGTAATATCGCGCAACAGTATCATACATCTCTGGCGGACGGCCACAACTGCTCTCCGCTTCCTCGGTCAATGTCTGCGGGCCCCCCTAAAGTCATGTATCTTCACAGGTGACTGCTCCCATTCGCTGACCTTGAAACGCTTGACCGATATTCCCTCGAACATGCGCGCGAGCACGCGGGCGTAGGCACACGCGGGCCCAACTAGTCATGGTTTCTCAAACGACACTTGAACGCACCATCCTGCGGCAGACGCAGCAGGGGACCTCCATACGTGACACCCCCTTCAGGCAATTGCAGCATACCAATAGCAAACCACTTGAATGTAAAGGGGTAGGGATTAATTTAGAATTTAGGGGTTGTGGTTAGGAACTAAGATTTGGAGTTATCAGATAAAGTTTTGCGGTAAGGGTTAGAGCTTAAGCTTACGGTATAATGATTCGCAGTCAGGGTTTTGGGCTTAGGCTCAGGTCTTAGGTTTGCGTTAGGGCTTAGAGTTTGCATCCTGTTTACAGTCTGTTTAAACACCACGTTTTTATTCGCGCGCTTTGTTCATTATGTATTTTAGAGTACTTAAACAACGCCATGGGTTTCAGTGCTCTTTTTAGTTTTCCTCACTCGCTGATAACGACCAAAGGTCACCCAGCAGTCAGCTCTATCACAAATTTTCTGTCATCCGCCTCAGATAGCTTTGCGACTCACCATTGACAGAACACTGACCTTTCTAATTATAGGACTCCTCTTTCGCCTCGCGCGCTTTCTCGATGGTGAGGGAAAAATTAATTCAGTCAGGGACTTCTCCAACTTTCTGTCATTTTTTTCTAAGCTGGCTGAATAGAAGATCAAATGGGTACTGCACTAAAATATGCTGCTCTTATGAGAGGATTCACTTTGTATTTCATTAACTGGTATCACACGCGCAGACAGTGCAAAAGTAGCCGTAGGCCAGTCTGCTAAAAAAACAGTCGCCGCCGGTAGAGCGACGTTGCGCGACACTGACTTCGTGACTGTCTGGCGCGCATGGCGACCCTGACTGCGCGCATTCCCACACACACCATCCCAGGCCAGTATTTAGGCGGTGTACGCGCGTAGCCCACACCACACCCACAGACGGACACGACTGTGAAGGTCAGGTGGGCGAGAGTGCACGTGCGCGCACGCTCCACACTGTCCGTTGCCATAACGATGCGCCTCGTACTAAGGCGAGCAGCGGCGGCAGGTGACGGCGCGTGTCTCTACCTCGCTCTCGCGTGCACGCGCACACCTCCCGCGTCGACGTGCCTGTCCGCCCCACACTCTAGTCGATGCGCGGCCACACGGCCTGTCGTGTCACGCGTGCGCTAGCACACCCCACCCACTCACCCGCGCATGCAGACAGGCAGGGCGAGGGTATGCACCACACGCTCTCTCTCTCGCTCGCTCGACGTCGTCGCACACGCAGACGCGCCGCACCACCAGCGCTACATTTGCCCTGGCGCTTCACCGGCTAATCAGACCATCGTCGTTGTCGCGCCGTCTGGACACTCTCTCTAGCCTGCACGCGTTTACTCACCCACTTCCGTTGTTAGGCCGCTGCGTTGGGCGCAGCCAATCAGGCAGCAACTGCTCTCTCTATCTCTCTCTCTCTCGCTCGCTCTCTCTGAATTTCGTTGTCGTTGTCTGCCCAGGCGCTCACGGTAGAAAGTCCCATCTCGCTATTTTCGGTTTCTCTCCTGCTGCTGTTGTTGTGTGTCTGGTGTGGCGCGCATCCACTAACCTCGCCTTTTTGTCCTCCCTTACCACTCGTTCGTCACACATGAAGGGGTGTGGTGACGGTGTCGGTGCATCTGGCCAACCTGGATCTCAATCAGTGTCCGCAGTCCTTTTACTCGCCCAACTTCTTCAAGAGCTCGGCTGTATGTGACTACAAGAACACCTACGTAAGTGAACACCTCTCTCTTTGTCTGTCTGACTCGCACCCCACTTTTTAAGTAAAAAACCGGTGACACAGTCCTATTCGATAGCAAATTAGCCGAAAGCGCTGACGGCTGAGGTGTCTAATAGCGACTGCTCGTAGCTCGAGTCCACCCTTAGGCAGGCGTTTTTGTAAGCCAACATCCTCCTCCCCCTGGCTAAACTGAAGCCCTGCCTCTTAGGGGTATGGCCGCCTAAAAACGACACAGAAACAGGAACCCCTTCGCCCACTTAAAGTACGTGACCTCGCGCTAAGTTTCAGGAAGGGTAAATATTCCCCCTGCCTTGATCCTAACCTCAAACTAGAATGTACCCTTAGCCTTAACTTGAACTCTACAGCTAACATGAACCTAAACCATCATCCTGACCCTAACTCCAGCCTTAATCCTGAACCTATTTTCCCTGGAATTTTTACCAAAAAGCCACATTCATTGTCAGTGGTTCCCGTTCCGGGTCCTGTCTAGGTAGCCATACACGTCACCCTTACCGGTATAAGTTCAGTTTAGTTAAAAGAATATAGTTCCCATTCCCAGGCTCCGTTTTGTGGCACGGTTGTACTAATTGGTGGTGATGACGATGTTGGTTAGATTCTGAAGTTAAAAACACCTGGTAATTGCTCCCACTGTGTTCCGGGGTCGCCCATTATCAAGATACTAGGCAATAAATGTGGCACCATATTATTACTTGATTCATAATGTTTCATTGGCTGGCATTTTTTATCGATAAAAAACACAATGGCTATTCCTGGCTTATTTGGCTATTTCCGTTCTAAAATCGAGGCAGATCATTGCATGTCAGTTTTACAAAAAAATCGTGAAGGAGGACTTCTATATGGCATCTTGTAAAATTGTATCTTTGACTACTTTGTGTTTTCTACTGAAAATAAAAACTGCGTGTGTGTGTCCAGAGAATATAGGGGAGCTGGCGTGCTTTTACTTTTAAACAGTGTCGATTTTCCCTCTTGGTTGTGCAGGTAACTTTTATAAGCAGACCTCCACGCTTCGGCACTGGAGCCTCAAATCGTGGCTTAGGGGCCTACGATACTTGTATGGGTTTGGAGCGGTGGATTTCAGCACCGCTATCGTATTCCGTCTCACAGTCAGCGCAGGCTAGAAGACGTCCCTCTCATGTGTCTCCAAGTATTACCGATTGGGGGTCTCTGGATCTGCGTTCGTAACCCAGAGATAGGACCTTTAGCTCAATGTCAAAAGGTGTTTCTTTTGAGCTTAAGGTCTCAAGCTTTGGCTGTTCCTGTTCTCCTCTCCTAGTCAGTACCATTTATCAATTTAGCACAATCTCCTTAGTTTCTTATTCTCTACGTCTCCTTACTCCCCCTCTTTCTCCTTCTTCTGAACACTACACAGGGTGTCCACGAGGTCTGGGTACATAGGGGATAAATACATACCTTTAGAACGAAACAATTTTATTTAATTATAATGTTAGAAAATTATATTTTCAATATGATTTCCATTATTTGCAAAGCATAATTCGATGCGCCTTGCTAAATTCTGGTGAACTCAATAGGTGTACATTGCCGTCGATTTCAGCACACTGACCTCTTCTTCCAATCCAGCCATCCTCCTTTCACATCGATTAAGAAACACCAGAAAAGAGTGCGCACGCAGAGTCTTTGGATTCTGACGTCCTTTTATGTTAAAATGGATGGAAGGGCAGTAAACAAGAAAAAGCAGAGAAAGACCGCAGGTGTCAACAAATCGCTAGCACTGTCCTCCCAGGCGATTCGCCTGGAGCAGAATACTTTTCGACCATCTGGTTTACGTGCGTAAGATTAGCCCGAGTTAACCAAAACGTGCTAATTCGCTCCAACGTTTTTGTTTTTGTTTGGATCATAACCTAAGATTCCCTGGGAGGGTGTCTGCCTCGAGCGTTTCAGGGTCGCAGAAGTAGGTTGAAGCAGGATAGGTGAAAGGGGAGGAGTAGATTATTTGTCTCGCACACATCGTGCTTCTAATCGTCGAGTTGATATAAAAGCACTAGCAAGCAGGAGAGGACGTTGCTTGAAATGAGTGCTGCTCAGTCTCCCTGTGTGTGTGTTTTCAAAAAGGCAAAATTAGTTTAGATTCTGTGTGTTCGCTGAAAGGTAAGTCACTTTGCTTTTATCGAGTTTTTCGGAGGAGTTCCTCCATACCCTCAGCAAGGGCATGCTTGGCACTTTTGGAATTGTCACCGGCTCCCTGCCCCCACGCCCCATGCGTGCGCTGGTGTGTGACATTCCCTGAGGGCCGAACATGATTGCTGCTTGAACAACACTTACTCAAAAACATTTCTTCTCCTCTTCCTCCTCCTTCTCCTCAGGTTTGCCCTTTTGTTGTCAACAAGGTGCCCCTTCGTAGCCGTATTAGTCCAGAAACACCTTACTTAAACGCTGGAAGGAGAGTAATTCCACACGCTCTTGCAGTTTTGATCCTGCCAGGTACGGTCCCCATTCCGAAACTCTTCTCCCGCAGCTTGGGTAATTGAGCACCAGCGCTAAGCCAGGATGTTGAGGGGGGGAGACTAACTGTCTTTCACCCGCTTGATGGTTTTATTTCTGTGCTGAGGGTGTGGTGGGGGAGGGAGGGAGGTATGTGTGACTCGGGCGCAGAGAAATTGACCCCCGCTCCCCATGCCTGAAGTGCTGTGGATTTCTGTTCGCTCTTTTCCCAGTACAATTATACCACTTTTCGAGTTCTAACAGGCCTTCAATCACGCCCTGTGACGTAGTGCTGTGACGGGGGGCTGGTCATCCGTCGGAATTGCTTGTGTGGTAGGACTGGTTTGAGCACCTTTTAAATAAGAACAGTACGACCAAACGGACTCTGCAGGCCTCCTCGGCGGGAATTGGAATCTAAGAAGACTTTATTTATCGATAGTATATACGAAGACAGTATTGTATTGTATAGTATTGACGAAGCCACTCCTCCAACTCCCCAAGTGCTGTTAAATTCTGTTCGCTCTTGTACCACTACAATTTTACTCTTCGACCAGGCCTTTAATTACATTTTAATATTTTGGGAATCAATACTGCAACAGGGGTAGCCATTAGTCATGGCCCTTCTTTCATTTTACCAGCGTTTTTAATGCTATTTTTATGACTACAGACAAATTAAGCAGGTTCTGTAGACGCGCAGAAACATTTATCGGAATCGCCTCTGTGCTGTGCCCCCGTCAGGAATAGGAAAAAGAAAATAAGACTGTTTAATTTACAACTAGTACTAATGAAGACAGGGGTGACTGGAATAGCCAGAGCTCGGTATCATGCTTCGGAGACTTAAAGGTTAAACGGAACTTCTCTCGTCAGTGAGCTAAAGGTCCTATCACTGGACCACGAACTGCGGTGCAATGGCGCCGCAATCGGTAATATTTTGAAATACAGTGGAGAGATGTACAGTGGTCTGCACTGACTGTGAGACGTAATGTGAAGGTTTCTAAATTACGACTAAATTGAGTGTGTGGACGCACAGAATTGTAGGGAATATTTAATTTAGGTCAGAATCACTTGTATATCGCCTCTCTCCCATTCTCCCCCCTACCACGTACTACAGGTTGCAGATGGGTAAATATACTGGTGCCTCAACTCTAATTCCTCTGTAATGTGGTGTGAAACTACTTGTATTACAGACAGTTCCTGGTCCTCCTAAGAGGACCATATAAGCAAGTCCTGTCTGGCTGTTTCGGCAGAACGTTACATATCACGTCGGCGAACGCTAATTCTGCATAACTTTTAAGCTGTTAAGCGAAGGCTGGTTGCAAGGGTAGGGTTTGATGGAACAGTCTAGGGAAGGGAGGAAGGAGACAGACATAGCGTGGATGACTGCATGCCGCTAAGTTACTGTGGGCCATGCCAACTGTGGGGCTTGTAGGAAGTTCTTTGGTGCACACAAAGCGGGCTTCATCAGCCTGATAGCGGTCGCTTCTGTTGTCGCTAGCAGGCGCTGCCCCAGGGGCTTCGGATAATTTGGTGGGACCCTGTAGATCACTCGGCAAGCTTCTAAGGGGTCCACCCAATATCCAGAATCGACCATTTGTGCCAGAATAGAGCTGTTTATGCTCCTGATTTCACCTTTTCTCAGCCATGCCGGGAGGTGTTCCTTTATTCTTTTGGATAGGCGTCGGCTCGTACGACCAATATAACTTGCTCCACAGGAACAAGTGAAAGAGTAGATGCACATTGAGGTGGTCTGAGCTGGTAACCTATCCTTACCTTCACCATGTGCGATTGGATTGTTTGAGAATAATACCTGAACTCTGGCTGCTGGGAAGGTTCTTGCAACGGCTTGGTCAAGGCATCTTTTCAGCAATTCACTTGCTACGTCCCCTCGAAAGGGGACCTTGAGGAATAAAGTTTACTTCTCTACAGTAGGTGCGGTGGTTCTTATTTGTTTCTCAGCCATATTCCTTGTAATAAATCGGTCAGGATACCCATCAGTTGTTTGCCCACATCAAGAGCGAGAACCGCTCAGAGGTGACTGTTGGAAAGCCAGTAACGTAATTTTGTTTTTAAAGCTGCAAACAAAGCTACTTCCCCCCTCATCTGTGTGTGTCAGTTTCGTATTGACACGTAAAAATGACCTCCCCCAGAGCGCCAGAATAATCTTGACGTACAACTCCTGATTGCTTCTCCCCTCTATTTCTCTGCCCTCGAATGTTTCCGGACACTGCCCTACCAATCCGAATTAGGCCTGTTTACCAGTCAATACTGACTATTTTTTAAATGGCCAGTGTGGTCTCTTCGGCATCCAACTTCCGCGTAGACACAGAAAAAAAACACTTTCTTGGTATGCTTTTCGAAGCCTGTTATCGCCTGCCGTAAACGCCCACCGTATACTCCTTTGTGTCTAGCAGGTACCGGTGCACATTTAATATCACCATGCGCCGTTAGTAAATTTTATAGCAAAAATCCGTAGTTCAGAGCTTTCAAAGGCTCACTGCGTGGGGGAACGTAGAAAAGCCAGTTAATTTACTGAATTAAGGATATTTGAAAATAAAAATAGCTGGACGCGCACCATTTCTATCTTGTTTCTCGAAAAAAACTTGAACCTACAAATTGGCGTCACGTGGCGCGCAAGTGTCGTCTATTTGCACAACCTTTGCACTTTTATTAATTCCCAAATCAAACGAGCACAATTTTTGCTGTTTTTTTTTCTCAAAACGCAAAATCGCTAGTTTTTGCTCATCTGCCGAAAATTACGACTGTGTAAGCATAGATTTCCATTCCATAACGTGTATACTTTCTGCAAATACTCCGACTCATGTAACGGTCTGCTGGAGGTTAGACGCAGGAGGTTGTTGACAAAAGCGCCGGTAAATTGATATAACACCATGTTGGGTTTATTGCGTCTTCATTCTATTGTTTATAGTCTTCATCACCATACGCAAACCAAACATACGTAGGTGGGGTCCGAAGCGCTTCATCGACCTAACTTTCACCAGTGCCTCGCCACCTGCAGATAGAGTATTTATTCATACAGCTATAGACGCATACAGATTCATTGTCTGTTGGTCGAAGTGAAACCTGCCATTGATTACTACCGGTTCAGTACGCGACTTTTTCCCGCTATACCCTCCACCTCTCTCCGTCTCGTCACTGTGCATGATCCCACATTCTTTCTCCCCAAACTGGGTGCAGGAGATAATTACCCACTGCGCACATACGCACACACACAACCTACATGCGGTGTCCAGGTGGACAAGATGTTTCTTGTGAAGGTCTGTTTCGGACATAAGAAGAGTCCAGAAATTCTGCACTGACTTCTTGCAGATGGAAAGAGGGGTGAAGGGGAGAAAGATGCCTTCCAGAACCGAAATCCGCTTCGTCAGATCTTCCTCCTTTCACTGTTATTCGCTGGATAAAATAAAAGTGCATCGAGAGAGCCTACTGATAAGGAAACGGCCGCTCAATTTTTCACTATCAGCCAGTGTTAAATCAGATTGGGTCTGATCCCGGTTCTCAATTGGTTCAACGCTTTACCTCTAGGCACATTTTCCGACAACTGCCATCGGAAACATACTGAGTCATAAAGAAGTGGTGCGCCTTTCAATCCGTCCTCATTGCGGAGCTGAATACGACCGATTACGTTTTGCCTTGGCACTTCGATCTTGGGCAGCCGCAGTTGGTCCCATAGCAGGGGGAAATTGATCACCTAAAAGGGCTACAAGGATTGGCTATTTCTGATTCATTGGACCGACCTGGGTGGCATGCTTCCGTCAGACACGGAAATCTTGTCTATAAGTGGTCCTGCAATAAATTCCAGGGAGGGTACCTTTTCCCCTGTCTCAACCTTAACCCTGTATCGTGCCCATCAGATCGGTCCGCGGAGGTAGGCAGGCAAGTAGCCCTTGTTGGATCCGGAACCCCGCCGGGAGGGCCTCAATCCCGGCGGCAAGGAGGATGAGGAGGAGTCGGAGCAGCATAGTCAGGAGGGGCTGCTCTGTCATAAAAAAACAGATTGAGAGAAGAAGAGATGGATCCACCATAGGGAGGTTTGGTGTAGCAGACCTTGGCCGCCCTGAGGGCGGGTGGGAACGCGGTCAAAGACGCGTCTGCTTTGGTTCCCGTCCGCGGAGGTCGTCCCAACTGGTGTAGTTGTTTGGTTAATCTGTGAGTGGGATGGTTTCATCTGGATAGAAAAATACTGGACCAGCTTCCATTTGAATATAAAAAAGAGATGGCAACAGTAGTTTCAGTAGTGCACCTCATATATCCCTAGTCCCAGCATGTTGTCCTGTGGGAACGGTGGTTATAGGGTTTTATGGTTGGGGAATTAGGACACGCAGTGGAATATAACTTAATAACCGCTATATGCATTTTAATTTTATTGTATTTAGAAATGTTGTTGATTTATATCTGTAGATTGTCCTAATTTACATTACCGTTTAACGCATTGCGGAAAGACCTGATTATCGAAGGGTAGGCTTTTTAAAATTCCTGAAAAATAGAAACAGTGTGTAGGAGGTCGTCTAATTCAACTTACCTGAGGTTCAACTTACCGTTATGCAGTTAGATTAGTATAGTCTGCGGCGCGGAGTACCGCGCACACCTTCAATTTTCATGCGGAACAGCTTACTCCCAGCGGTCGCGGGAAACAAATTAAACTGCAGTTTCCACTTACTTCTACAATTTTCCTTCACTGCCTATCCTTCCCCCCCCCAAACCCCTATAACCATCGTTTCCGTAGGACAAAATGCTGGGACTAGGGGTATGTGAGGTGCACTACTTAAACTAACTTTGCCAAAGAAACGTTTGAAATAGCAGGATATACGATTAAGATTAACAAAGATAATTGACCTCACTTAGGCCAGTAGATTACTGACTTGGCTATAGCAAACACAGCTAAAATAAATACTGTATGACGCCAACCTGATCATGTTTTTTTCGGCCTGAATAAATGCATTTTCTTCGGCGCCATTAAATCCACCGCTCCGCCATAGAAGATATTTCAGAGTGCGAGAGAGGGAAGTTCATTTTTTTCAACGTGGAATCTAAATGTTTCAGTTAGCAATGGCTAAATTATTTTCTGAGACCAAGGTTTAAATTAACAATGCACAAAAATCTACAGGTTTGCATAAAATCGACATTTATTTAAAGGACAGGCCCAATCTAAACTTCTGTATTTCCGTTTCATTACCCGTTTCAGGCGTAGAATGCTGATATGCCAGTGTACCGCCGGACATTTGTTGGAAGCTTCGGTGCATAGTATGGGAGGACTTCACCGGCAGTAATTCAGACTGGAGTGGATGGGCAACCTCATTAGAATGCAATCAGAGAATTGCTTGACCGCTGTAAACTGCCGTTGTATTATCGTATCAGCTAAAAAGCATAAGAAACATCGGCAGCTGAAGAGAGCAGTCGCAGGATAGGCCTAAAAGTCATCAAGGCTGGAAATATAACCGGAGAGTTGGGCGGGAACGCAGTTACTGGACTCGCAATACACTGTTTTGTTTGGCTTTCATTGTGCACAACATGGTGACATCGTCAATCCTCTCATAATAGTCTCATTCACCGACACACGCACGTTGCCCGCTGGCTATGTCTATCGGTGAAGACTAGTCACTAGTCCCCGATTTCGTCCCAAGCCGAGATGTGACGGTTGCCGATGCTGGAGTATCCACGGGCCGCCGGTGAGAAAACCGTGTGTCAGGTGAGGTCAGCAGACGCTTGAATCGACTGTCATCTCTCTCCACCGAAGGCGAGGGAGGGGGAGGGGGCGGTGAGTGGTGTCGGTGGGCTTTTCTTGTCCCCATCGGCCCTTCCTCTACCCCACTGATGGGTCTGGGAGATAGGGCTCAGCGCACCTGCGTCCAGACAGTTGCTGCTACCACCGAGCCCAGTGTGGTGGGAGGAGATGGGGAGGGGAGAGTTTTACGGTCGCGCTGCTTGGTGAATCATCCGAGATTCGCCGCTGACCCCCTCTGTCTCTGTTCCCGTCAGCCCCCTCCTCCCCCTCTGCTCGTCTAGACGGTGCCAGTGCCCAAGCGACGGTGGTGACGGCGGCGGCTTTGGCGGTTCAAACCGGTGGTGGGTAGAGGGGGGAGGAGGAGTGGAATGGGAGACTGTACGCACTGTTTACTTTGCGTCCGAAGGTCTGCTTAGCAGGATGACGATTGCTGACACGGAATCACATCGTTCCTAGGTTGTTGCTACAGCAGGGCCAAACACAACGCCGTCATTATTATCTCGGTCAGGGTTGGGTGATCGCTACCGGGTTGGGGCGGGGAGTCTGTAGCGGCTACGTCATACAAACCCCCCTGCATCTACCGCTCGCCTAGGGTGTGAGTGGCACCCGGTTCACCGATCAACACTCTCCTTCCCCCCCCCCCCGCCTCTTAATACAAACGTTGTAAAAAAGGCTGGCGAAGTCCAGTTATTCCAAAATCTTTGGACATCCCCATCCGTTCTTAGACCAGCAAAACTGCTGATATAAACTTTTTATATTAACAGTAACTTTACACACACACAGTAGGAGAATACTTCCTCCACTCCTGATCGTGATCATGGGCAACTAAGAAAACCCGGAAGGCACAAATAATGCCAGTCAACCTAACTGTGTAGATAACAACACACTCACTGTCGATTTCAGCCTGGATGGCGGTTAATTGTAACAGCTTTAATAAGTTTAGATATTAAAATGACAGGACTTGAGAAAAGGAACCGCCGGCACTTCAAGTGTTTTCGCACCAAATTAGAGATAAGGTTTCTAGTTAGGGATAGGGCTAAGCTTAGTACTACTGTAAGTTACGCTTAAGGTAGATAGTATTGCCCGCAAAGACAGGGGAGACTGGAATAGCCACTTCTGGCTTATTAGTCATCCTCGTCAGTCAGTCATACTCAGATCCAAGTGTTGCACCACCCGAGCCTCGAACTCGCGACCTTCCTGATCAGAGTCTAACGCCCTTACCACTGAGCCGTGAGCTTGCTGTCTAGTCGGTTTTTGATCAGTGGATATTGGCACTTTTTGATAAATGCTCACCAACCGCTAACGGAACTCATCTCTCCCACTATTTTAGGGTTGGGATTAGGTCTACGGTGTTCGTATATGCCAGAGCTAGTTTTACGGTTAGGACACTGGAATATTGATCCGTCCTGGAATTATATGCGGACGTTTATGTTACTGTCTGCTTTCTAGGAAGTCATATACGTAGTCCTTATCTACAATAGAAGCTGACAACAAACGAGGCAGTATTGGTAAGTCCTCGAAAAAAAGGAACATGTCGCGCACCTGAGTAGTGAACGTTTCGAGCATAGCAAAAGCGCTGAAATCATGCCTACAAGGGCTCAAGCTGCATATCAACTACAAAAAAACTCTTTTTCTTATCCTCCCACCGTCGAAACCCTGAATTTTGTGCTGGTACGCGGCTGCACTGTCCCCAGGCACAAACACGCGATGTCCTAGTGTGAACAACGAGAGCACTGTTATTTATTTATTTATCATACTGACAGCAAAGGGACTGACCGAAAACCCAAACACGCGGCTTTCACCGATCTTGCGCGACAGAGTTACACAAATGTAAGCTGTTCGATTTGTAGTGACATAAAAGCCACTTGTTTTACTGAATCAAAATATGCTCATTTATGAACTTGACACAACCTTGAATAACAAAATAAAAATGCCACGTTGTTTTTCTGTTGCTAATCACATTCTTCTTACTTTATTGGCGTATAGAATGGTGCTGCTTACATCTTACATACAAAGATATAGAGATTCATTTCTTGCACTGGTGACCCCATCGTGACAATGTAGAAAAATAATATATCTGTCCTTCTATGGCATCATCAAGCTATGCGCCAATAAAGTGAGAAGAATGTAACGTGGTATTTTAGTTTGTTTTTTCAAAGTTGTGTCAAGTTAATAAATGGGCCTATTTTGACTCAACAAAACCAGTGGCTTTTTATGTCACTACAGGCAGATCAGTGGGTACCCCAGTACTCCCGTGTATTTTGCGCTATATGAAATCCAGTTTCCACACCGTCTCTACCTCCATCACCCCTCCGCAGGAACAAACCTTTTCATGCTCCCTCCGATATTTGATGTGAATACTTGAGCTGGAAATCCCTCAGGTACCGCGAAATAGCCAACAGAAAATTAGTCCTGCCTATCGCCATAACCCTACTTCTTCTCCTCCTTCTCTTCGTAACGAGAAGTTGCCATTTAAGCTGGCACGCGGTCGGTTCTTCTTCTCGGGGAAAAACCGGTGACGAGATGGTGTGAATAACGAAAGTACTATTCTCCTCCGCCTTAGCTGACGTGGACTATTGCGCCATAAATAGCCTGCAAAAAAACAGAACAAGAGCGCAACAGAAGATTCTGTTTAATTAACCAGCCCGTCTCCCGCCTTGGCACTTAAAAGGGCTTGCGTTCTGGCCGGGCTGCTCTTCTGTTGACGTTCCTTTTTGGCGGACAAGCCCCACTTTTGCGTCAGTCGTGGCATTGAACGCATCTTCGCTCCCCCCACCCCAGTTCCTTGTCTGTTGTAATCCCGACAAGGAGAAAGCAGTCGCCTGTCTGGTGCATACGTAATCTAGCAACTTTGCACAGGGCATTTCCACGTCTGGCTTCAAAAAAGCTGTGATATCATCTTTCGTCCCCTGTTTCCCTGCTGAAAGCAGGCGAGGATGAGAAAAGAAAACCCTTGGATCAGGGTGCATCTGAACTCCAAATACATTTTTAAAAACGTATGCGCCCGAAGACTGAGGAACCATTTTCAATGAAACCTCGACATTAAGACGTCGCCTTAGCAGAGTGGGGAAACTAACCAGCTGATAGCATTGCCAGCAAAGGCTAGAAAGACTTGAATGGTCATTTCTGGCTCATGAGCTGTCATCAACCTGTCATACCCAATCCCACATGGTATCCCACTCGAGACTCGAACTTGCGACCTTTTAATCAGAACTCGGCAAAAGTAGCTTATGTAGGCCCACTCATATACCCCTAGTCGAAGTTGCTCCCCGCGCCCGCTGGGAGTAAGTTGTTCCGCATGTAAATTTAAGATGTGTGTGGCGCTTCGCGCTGCGGACTATACTAATCTTACTCCAGAACGGTAAGTTGGACCTCGGGTTAGTTGAAGTAGATGACCTCCTAATCACCATTTCAACTTTTTGGGAAATTCAAGAAACAGGCAATTTGATAACCGGTTTTTTCCGCAATAAGTTAAATGATAATACAGATATAAATCAACAACACCTCTAAATACAGTAAAATAAAAATGCATTTACCATTTATTAAAGTATATTCCACTGCGTATCCTAATTCTCCACCCATAAAACTCTATAACCACCGTTTTAGTAGGAAAACATGCAAGGAGTAGGGATTAATGAGTGGGCCTACATGGGCTACTGTTGCCCAGAAGTCCACCGGTCTAACTATTGAGCCACGGACTCGTTGTCTTGCCGATAAGCGATCGGACGATGTTGACACTCGTTTGTAAACGTTTCGAAATTACAAGTACCGGTGGAAATTTAATTTAGGTCTCAGAACAGTGCGCATTATATGCGCTTAGCTCCAGGACTGTTTCCTACGGTTTGGGTAAGTGTTAGGTTTAGGATGATGTGTGGTGTTGTGTAGCTTTTCCTGCGCAATCTTGTGTTCTCGCCTCTGCACAGCCAATCAGCTGGGGCGGGTGTATCGATTGACATCAAGCGTACGCGCGTTTGACGCAGCGGGTCAATCGATGCCGCTTGAAAGGTTGACGCGAATTAATAAATCACGCGGGATGCGAGTTATGGCAGCTGAGGGCAGGATGAGTCGCGCACGCAGTTGCGCTAGGCGGCAGACGCTCACATAGCCTCGTCAGCATGAACCACCGCGACAGTCGCTGGAACGGTGCCCTGCTTGTCAGTTACTTTAAAGGAATTGCATACTTTAGCAGCATTTACCGCACTCGTCCCCTAAGCCGGTGTCAAGGCAGAGTCAGGGGGACCCGAGGCGAGCGCGGACGCAGATGGCTGAAAAAACGAAATATCGCCTGCATGCATGCCACATACGACTAGTTCCGCGTCCGATGGGCCCAGTTGTCTAGGAACTGGTGCTTGTGTGCATCACGCCAGTAAAGACCTCTCCGTTTTTTGAATCACTCCATTAACCTTTCTTTCTTTGCTTCTCTCTAGTGTGAACCCATTCCGGGCCGACGGTTCCGCAGCGGCAGCTACAAGTGCATGTGCCGTCAGGGCTTTGAGTACCCCTTCAACGACCTCTCTTGGTTCTTTGATGGTGAGACGATGGAACGCGAGTATGAACTGAAGCTCTTGGGCAAGCCAAGTCGTTACGATCTACTCAAGTGTCGACAGGGCGTTGGATCGCGGCTGCCGAACAGTAGGAGCATGGTCTTGCTTCTGTTGATGCTAGTATGGGCTGCGATATCTGATCGCAGTTAGACACCACTGCGTGACATGAAATTGCTGTCTTGATGGACGACGGACTCCTCTCGCGTCTGCACTGTCCTCTGACGTGCATTGCTATTGCTTCTTTGATTGCAGATGATTCCTCTAATATTTATTGTAAAGCTGCTGAAAAACATTTTCAATCAAACACACTGCTTCCTGAATTGATATCCAGTGGTCGTGCTCATAGGCGCGTGTCTACGGCAAACAGAAAATAACCAACATCATTAAACAGTCAGCATTTATTGACAAGTATTATCGGCTTGACTAACACGTGTAAGCTCCACTGCAGGCCAGGCATACCCGAGGATTCGTCCGGAGTCTTTTAACAACTGCACTAGTGCTCCACCTTTTCAATACGATCATCAAGAATACATCGTAATGCAGCAGAGCAGATCAGAAGTTGCGAGTTCAGATCACGTCGGGCAGTCACCAATATCGCAGGGGGTTAATTTAGTTTAACCCTACCGACTGCAATCTTCAGGCCCGGTTTTTTTTATAAGAAGAGGAGTCAAAGGAAGACCAGAATAGAAGGAAGAGTTTATTCTGTACAGAAGGAAGCGAAAAATAGGCAAGAGGAAATAGACTGTCAGACGACCAGCGGACGGCGTCTACAGTGATGTCTGCCCGACAGTCGTCGGCCCGTGGTTCCAGAGGCTGGAAGCAGCAAGCGCTCACCAGTGTGCGTTCGAATTGAGTTAGTCACGACAAGCGTTCACAAATGCATTTCGTGTGGAGCTAGTCAATACAAATATGCAAAGTCCCGTAAGAGTGAAACTCACTGACCTATCCTTAATTTAGCACATGGCATAGCAGCATTCCATTTTACCGAGGAGCCGTGAGTTGTAGTCTTTGGGGGTGGTCCCGCAGAGGTTTTACTGCAGAATAGCATTTCGGACAGAGACGAGGCAGACTGGAATGGCCATTTTGGACTGATTAGCGGTCATCAGCTATCCTATGCCACTAGCCGCCGTGCGACTGCAGGCGGGACTCGAGAACGAGGCGAGGGAATACCCTAACTGATCAGTGAGCACCTGTTTACCTTACCGATCAGAACGGCTAAGGTAACGAGCCTGTGGTGGCACAGTAGTTAGGAGTTTGGACTTATGCCTAACAAGGTCCCCTTTCCTAGTCTCGGAGTTTGCCACCTCTGGGGTCGGGAATGGCTGGCTGATGACGGCTAATAAGCCAGAAATGTCCATTGCAGTCTCGCTCGGTAATGTATTTCTGCCTATAATATGCTAGGCACAAAGGGAAGCGTTCGTCCCATAACGCAATCGGTGAGCGTCTCAAGAACGTCCAACGAGCCAAGTTCGAGCGCTGGGATATGGTTGTTGTGATGACGACAAATAGACCAAAAATAACCATTATGGTCACCATCGTTCTGCCCCGCTTCCCGATCTAAGACGTTTCTGACTCCTTCCCACCCCGTTCAGTCCAATTTCTTTGCAAGACAAAGCCATACCTAAGTTTTCAGTCAAATGCATTTACCACACAGATCACGTCCACCCAACACCATAATTAGCGTCACGAAGAAGATGCTTTTGCGTGATGCTGTCAGGCCCAACAACCACATAAACGGCCAAACGAGCCAGTCTCTCTCTCGCTCCGTCTTCTGTTCCGTGACTTAGCTGTCTGGAAAATTTACTCTACAGACGCTCCTATGCCCTGTCCCGAGGCAGCTTTTTTTCCAAGTGACTCACCGAAATCATGGCGGCGGAAAGGAAATCAATGGTGGGCATAGTGTGGGTGGCTTTTGCTCTTGTCTGGTTTAGTCCCCAGACGAATGAACTCTTGCCACCTTTTTCTGCTCAGATATTTGCAGACTCTCAGAAAGTTGTAGCGACGCACTTGGCTTAGGCAGCAACGCAGACGCGTATAAACCCAAAGCAGCATTCAGCTAAGCCGCCGAGAAGTTGGAATCACCCAGCAGGTCCCCTAAGACCATGGCGAAAGTGCACGGGCGCTCGATGCTGGTGTGGGCGGGGGGCTGTGGTCTAGAACGCTTGGAGGCGGTTAAGATTAATCCGTACCGGTGAAGTTTACCCGTCGATAGGACCTGGGCGCGTGATTTGAGCGCTCGATGACCAGCTGATCTGCAGGAGTTGGCATAAGGCCGGTTGACGACGGCTACAGAATCAGAAATTATTTTCATGGGCGGGAGGAATTCCTTTGTATTTGACCAGACAGAGTAACCAAACCCACCTTCAAATATGCAATGTTGGCAGGAGATATTTAGTGGTCGGTGCCCACCCGACGCCTGGCCTTCCTATCGTGATCTCAATCTGTCTAGACCTCAAGGTCGTGGCGGCCGCCAAACTTACTGAAGTGCGAGACACGGGTCGCCCACGTCGATTTCTACCCACACGCTGTCCAACCAATCACAGGCCGACCTAGCCGATGAGCGATCTCTCTGTCTACTGGCCTGATTGCTGTCAGATCAGCACTTGGACTCGACTGGCTTTCTTGGCTGGTCGTAGCTCTCCAAGTTAAATCTCTTTGCTCTGTATATACAATATACTGTTCCTACTTCTC
This sequence comes from Ligula intestinalis, assembly GCA_036362985.1. Taxonomy (NCBI): domain Eukaryota; kingdom Metazoa; phylum Platyhelminthes; class Cestoda; order Diphyllobothriidea; family Diphyllobothriidae; genus Ligula; species Ligula intestinalis. Next base: position 18,766,365 of record JAYGXS010000009.1, on the reverse strand, counting down.
TGCCATTTCCAAGAGTTCTCTACTAAGTAACCATAGTCTGAAGATCGCAGTTGCTAGGATTTAACTTACTTAGCCCCCTGCGATAGATACTTGTCACCAGAACCGGCTTAATACACGGGAGAACTAGACTACGAAGCATCTCATATTTTTTGTTTGCATCAACACTTTGTTATTCTAAACAGGCAGATGCCGAAGCTTATCGTGGCAGTGTAGCCAACTCCCGTTGAACGCCAGTCGGACGTTGGCAAAGTTGAAAATCCTTCATGTCTTCCCTCAGACTAAATGCGATAAGCTTGGGAAGTGGACAGGCGGTGTCTTCACAGGGTTCGTGTCCCTTTGTAGTTCATGACATCACGCGTTCAAACGGGAAAGCGGTAGATCTAGCCCAGAGTCAGAGACTCCCCGGTTATGCTGTCCTTCGGCTGCTGCTAGAATCTAGAGGAATATGAAAGCCAAGGTGAGCTAGCAGCAACTGTGACAAGGAGACTAACAGTTAAATCACGGTAGGGGTTAATGGGTGAAAATTGAAAAAAGGGATCTTTGACAAGCCAAAATAACGGATGAGAAGTAGACAAAGCAAAGTGAATGAGCAAAAAATCGCCAAGCCTGGTGACATTTCACAGAGGGGGGGGGGTTTGGGAAGCATGAAAAGGTTCACAAACAGTAAACGACCTTTTCTAATTAATCGGTGACACTTAAGCACAGACTTTGAGTAAGGCGATGACAGTCCGACCGTAGATGTCGACGATGAAGAATGATTAGCGTAAAGAACAACTGAACCCAGTCATGTCACATCTGCGACGGAGAACAGATTTCGTTCCTGCACCTTGCCATTGTCGTCTTTTGTAAATACGATATTTTTATAACCGAGTGTGTTCCTGTGTCAACACCGGTTATGTCCCCCAGTTACGTGTTAGGAAGAGAAGGCAGAACAGGATAACAGATAGTAGTTTACTATAGCAACTCCTGAATAAACATCAACTCTGCACGTGTCAGTCGACTTGTCCCGTGTTCACCAGCAAGTTGTATGTGATTGCGTCAAGGTGTTCTCATCTGTAGCAAGTCCCGCCTCCCTTGTTCGCTCTCGCATTCAAAGGCAATCGGTCCATGCCCGCTTTGTCCCTTCTTATTGGTCCCTCTGGGCAGCCATTGCATGCTGGTTGACCTCTCAAGGACATTCATAATTCGGCAGCGTTCTTACCCGTGGTCACAGCTCTTTGTGACTAGGCGCTTACCTCTGTTCGCGCGCCTTTGTCCGGTGTGACCTCAGGATGTCTGTCTGGATGGATGGATGGATAGGGTAATGGGCGTTTCTGATGAGCGTTTCCAACTGAGTCACCACCCCTCCACTTCCACTATAATTCAGAAATCTGCCTATCTGTGACCACATGGTAGAACAGCATATAAAATGAGAGAAAAAGAGGAGGAGTTGAGTGGTCTACGCATGGAAAAGTTTACATTCGACATATGGTAGCAGCTTGTAACCCTTACTGACGAAGGTTACAATTCCGATAGCCGCATGGCTTCGTCACTCAGTATTCTATGTATATGCACTTCTAAGTCAAGCACAAGAACCAGATAACTCTGTGCATTTGCGGCGAGATCCAATCGGTCAGTCCAGTAAGAAATACGGAAAATGTATTCCTGGTTAGTATAATTCTCGTGCGTCCGGCTTAAGATACTAGTACCGTCTGCAAACACTGAGCTACTATTGGAAGCTGTTCTTGGTTGGCCATTGATGCATATAAGACCGGATAGTGGGACACGACTGCATTTCCAGCTAGACTTTACCAAAAAGTTCCGCAGTAAGCAGTTGGTTATTGACCGTGACGAAGGTCTTGTAGAATTCCAAGGGCACAACTCCCACATCGTTGGAACTTCAAACACTGAATTCCCGCAGTAGAATGGAATTTGGCGAAGCAGGATTTTTGTCCAAGAAATTCACGCTAACGGTGGCTTATAGAACCGACTAGAGTTGTTGGAATAGATCGGGGTCACTTTTTCATGCAGCCTCTCCCGAGAAATTAATTTCTGTTCGCGGTATATATCAGGATATATAAGGTCGATAGGCGTAGACCGCAGTTTTTAGTGTATATTTGTGTTGAAACTCGTCAACCCCAATGAAATATCCACCTGCTGCCACAGGACAGTCTTAAGTAGTATAAATTGACATTGTATTTTACCATATTAACAGGCTAGGTACTTGCTAAAAGGCCCGGACACGTGTTTCGACGGTATTCTGCCACTGCTTGACACAGCTGCTAGGGGTCCGGCTCATCAGTGGGTCCCCCGCTTTCCCTATCTGCTTTCTGGCCCATGCCAGCAGGCATCGTGCGGCGAGCTCAGTGTGCGCGCACGCTCATGTGCATGCGTCCTTTCGTAGCTCCTTGTCATGTGTGACCTCAGAACCCGGCCGGCGGCCATCCTTGCGCGACCACCCTTGAAGGTCGCGCGTCTTAGTCCGTTCTGCATGTACCCCTAGCCCGTGACTTCCTTTGCTGTCGTACCTCCAGGGCGGCCTCGAGTGATAACTCGTGGGCTGGGCCGTCCTACCATATTTCATACGTCACACACCTGTTCTCTCACAATGTCCATATGTGCGTGTCTACTGTGCTTTTAAACCACTCTGCCCATCGCTGCATAATCAAGAGCTACCCAGGTGATCTGTACAATCTTGGGTGTGCTAGCCTCGACGTCTCCAGTCGCTGCAACTGTAGCAGTAGAAGCTGCAACTTTCTGCATAATTAATGGACGCTGACTAGACGATAGTTTGTAACTCGGCAGCAAGATACTCTCTTTGGTAGAGGGAAGACTCGGGCTGGCCCTTAGTCCCTTGGCATCCTGGTTTACGGAAGGCTAGCGTTAGGCAAACTGTTCAGGGGTAGGTAGCTGAATTATACTGAGTCAGGGCGTGAGGTAATGAGGTTTTGGCGGGAGGGGGGATATATGTTGTCTTAATACATATATTGACAGGTTTTAAGGCTACAAAGGTTAACCCCAACAGCTACGATCTCCCAGGCCCATGCTTCCTTTAGGTGGGGAGAGAAGTCTTCTAGAGGACAGAGTAGTAGGAACAATATATTGTTTACAGAAGAGTCAGGGGAAAGTTGCTTCTCGGTCTGGCATGGCGTCCAACCATGAGAGAGCGTGGCACCGTCGCGTCCGTCCCCGAGGGCACAGAATCCCAAGCCTCGCAGGTCACAACCACCGACTTGAGGTCTTGTGTGAGTCGACCTGTGATTGGTTGCATCGCGCAAGATTAAGCCGTGTGTCTCAGTAGATCGCTCTGAGCATAGAGCGAGAGACGGACTGGTGACTACAGCATTGGCGTAATGACTAGGTGAAGAGGGGTTTCAACGCTCACTATGTATAGCTGTTGGCTCAGTAGATATCGGTTGCTTCATGAGATAAATCCTTCCGCTGAAAGAAACAGTCGTCTGCGTTCGATCGTACACATAGAAAGTCTGATAAGAGCTATCGGTGACTGTAGAAGCGGTAAACTCATGCGTAGTTGCCGCTGCCTGCTCTGAACTAGGGATGCGGATGTAGCTGCTTTGGTCGCGTTCTGATCGAATCCACCATTCTGATCCCACTCTATCCTAACAAAATGCAGGCTCTAAATCTCACCTACGGAAGTTGCCAGATGACTTGGAAAACGATTTCAAATTTTGTTTTTTCGAATCCATCGCACAGTCCCATGGCTAGCTATCTCTCTCGCAAGCTTTGCAAAGACCAATTTTCTGGGTGAGCGGGGGGGGGGATGCGGCTGGCGGAATTGAAGGCTGCTAAAGCTCAGCTGGATTGGACGTTTCTACTGTGCTGCTGCTGCTGCTATCTTTTAAAACATCTAGCCAAACATCGCAGTTACGGCGTTTCTTCCACCCTCTCGTCCTCCCACCATCGTCGACAGGCTAGTGGCTGATGGGAATCCTCCCTTTGCACCAGGGTTTCCTGCCGCCTCAGGCAGGGCCTGCTTTCCCTCCAGTCATGTCCGAAAAGTGGAATTCAAGTTGCATCGGGCGTACACAACGACTTGGGCTAAGTCTGGGCAGTGTTCCGGATTGTGGACAGTCGTTGGAACTTCCAAATAAACAAAATCCACGTCATTTCAATCACCAAAACCCAGAATCTACAAACGAATGATGTGAAAATTTGGACATGTATTTCTCCTAGCGATTGGCTTGGAGCCCAGTTAGGAAGCAGTATGCATGCAGAAGCCTAATTTTAACTCTAGTACCTTTAAAGGGGACCACTAACGGCCACCTGTGTCAACGACGTCAGCAGAATTTTAGAACTTAAGATTTCATAACCCAGCGGAAATAATGAAGTTTTTGCCTACTCGATTGAGTTCATGTGGCATATACCGTGGAACCTCGGTTAACGAATTTAATTCGTCCCGACACCGAGCTCGTCACCTGAAACGTAGCCAACCAAACTGCATCAGCTTACTGATTGGCTGCAGGCGACCGGGGACCCACGCCCTGGGAGCAAAACTCAACGATGGGCTCAGGTACACATACACAGGCTCTGACAGCTCGTTAACTGAGCGGAGGCGGATACATCAAAACAATTTTTCTGCAAGCGTTTCGTTCGTTATCTGAAATCCCAGTAGCTGGAGCTGATCATCACCCGAGGGTCTGTAGTGGTTTTACAGCCCACGTTCTTCAAATTCGAAAGGCCACTGACGTTTTCTCCCAAGATAAATCTTGATTGCCCAGTCGCGCTTTTCCCAGCACGATGGCGCATGTCCGCACCGACGCGCGACCTTTGCCCTCGCACGACCAACTGCATTATGTTTTTTATACTGCTACGGTAGGGCGCATTTAACCTCGTAAATCTGGGCGAATGTGGTAGCTGGCAGCATTGAGATGTGGGGGTTGCTATCATACACGCAGCTCCGGCCGGATTTCCTCAAACAGTCGGGTTGCAAATGATAAATTTCCAGAGGGCATAGTTTCCCAAAAAATTTTCTCCTTTAAATCCTTTATATACCTTCTCAATGACTCTTCTATGCAAGCTCACTGTAACCATACTGGCTGAGTGAATACACAGCGTAGACATCTGTGTGACATTTGGGCATTTCAACATCCTTTACAAAAAGACATTATTGACTCACACCTACCAAACGGGCCGTGAGTTCAACTTCGCAGCCGTCAAGATACTCGCCCATTTCGAAAACGACACGAATGGAGAATTATTTTAAGCCTGGTCCACGGAGGAGAACTCAATCAATCGATCTATCGATTTGGAACCGGCGTACAGAGCCCTATGCAACAACCTCCAGGCATGTGTCACTTATAATTGATTGGATTATGCACCCTATAATTTTTACCATTTTGCTGCTGCTGCTGCTGCTATCTCTGACGATGACCTATGTGAGTTTGGAAGCTCAGGCCTATAAATAAACTGTTCCAGAGCTCAACAAGTCTTCTCCTTTACTCATTATTGGTTCGATATAACTAGAAAGCACCGTTACTGAACTTTCTCAAACAGTGCTATATTTCAGCAAATCAGGTGCTAGTACAGTTCTGTCAGTGAGTAAATCAGGTAATTTCTAATATTTTCAGGCGATGTAGACTATAACACTTCATTGTATGAGTATAATTCATTTGACCGAATGGTGAAGAAAACTCAGTGGGATTTGAACCTACAACCGACGCTCCTGCCGCACGAACTAGAGATTCCAACCGGTAATTATGATGATGATGATGATGATGACGACGACGACGATGATGATGATGATGATGATGATGATGATGATGATGCTGATGATGATGATGACGATGATGATGATGGTGGTGGTGGTGGTGGTGGGTATACACGATGGGCCAAAAGTAGTGCATATGCACTTGGCATCTTTTTCAACAATTACAAAGCAAAAAATTTTCCAACGAACAAAAAGACCATTTATTTGTTGAAAAACACAAGAACAACAAAAAAAAAACAAAAATTAAAGAAACAACATAGTTCAAAACATGGAATCCAACTTGCACTGGGGTAAACAACGGTTTGCACTAGATCTAGGCGGCGCCCCAGATTGTGGACAGGTGTTTTAACTTCTGAATAAACAAAATCCGCCTCATTTTAATCACCACCGAAACCTAGAACAGACAAGCTGATAAACGATGTGGAAATTGAATATGCATTTGTTGCAGCGGTTGGTTTCGGAGCCCAGTTAGGAAAGAGCTTGTATCCATGATCTATAGAAGTGGCATTTGAAGTCCACTTGTGCCAAAGACCTCAATTGGATCGTAGAACTGGATATTTCATAATCCATCCGAAATAATAGTTTTCTTAAAATCCCGTTCATGTGGCAGTCCAAGAAGTCGAATGCATGCTAACTTCCGGTGCAATTTCTGATCGCCCTTGTGCTATTATTGAGGATGTATTTAAACTCGTAAATCTGACAGAATGTTGTAGCTAGCAGCGTCAAGACGCGCGGAAAGATGCTTCCATAAATATACCCCTGGTAGGTGCTTCTCCAACACTCCAGTTCCAAATAATACAGATTTTCCGAAGATACCGTTAACTAAAAAATGATTTTTATCGAAATCTTTCGCATACCCTGCTTACGACTCTTATTTTCAGGCTCCATTTGACTGGACTTTTCAATATCCCTGAAAAAATAATTATATATCCTTGAGGTAGTCCAAGAAATGGGATGCGTGCCAACTTTCGGTGCAATTTCTTATCGCTTTAAACTCGTAAATCTGGAAGCATGTTTTAGGTGGTATAAGTAAAAAGTAGGGGATGCTATCATACATAAACTCAGGCAGGTGTTCCTAAAACAGTCGGACTGCAAATAATAAAATTTGTAGCTGATACAGTTGCCTAAAAATGGTTATTGGATAGGTTACAGGTATCACCATCGTAAACCAAGCCCCAGGGTTATGTTTCACGCGACCGGTGCTAAAATGAAAGCACTTCCTTCCGTTCATAGAGATATTTAATCCATTGTAAAACATGTTTCGACATGAACCAGACGTTACAACTAATACATAGCTTCTTTATTAATACCATGTTCTGTTGCATCTAAGTATGTACATATCTCCCCTCCCTGTTAAGATCAATGGAATATGACCCCCAGCGTTGGCTTAATCAGCATCACCTCTGACAAATGGTGGCGTCAGTGTTAGCACCAGTACTACTACACCTCTTGCTGAGATTGAGGGATATGAGCCCGGTGCTGACTTTAATCAGCATCCCTTCTGACTAATAATTCAGCCAGAAATAGTACCAGCAATACTATCATTCAGCCACACCCCTAGTTACTAGTATTAAGAATAGCGGCAGCAGTAACGGCCTTGGTTTCCTTGAGTATGGCTTGACACCTACTTGAGGTCGTTAGGGGGAAATAGAGTGATAGCATCAGCGCAAAAGACTACTGTCACTTAAGGGAGCGGCCTACGCTCGATTCCTGCTCGGTCATCTTGATTTTCGTCTTGTCACTGGTTCAAATGCAGAGGGAGTTTAGAGTGAGGTAGACACCTGCGCATCTGTTTCACTTAAATCTCGTCTCTGTCTCCAGTCACCGTCCCTGCTCCTGAAAACATGAAGGACTTCATCGAAATCGATGGTCGAACTCACGCGCACACCTATCTGCTAGTTGGATAGTTTAATTTAAGTTGCTTTTCAGAAAATGTAAGGAGCCATTCACAGGAGACTAAATGGTTATTTTTACTTGCTATCGCTACATGCAAAAAACTATTTTCTAAATTGCTGTTATTTGCGTACTATAGGTTTTTTTTGGTAATGCGAACTTATAAAATATACCTATAAGGCTATCTTTACCGAATTATCTTATAGAAATTTTTGATGTACCCCGGGTGATTCATTACTGAAGATATCTGTTTGTCCATTTACCATTTCAACAATGCTCACAAAATACTTATTGACTTTATATAACCAGAGTAGCTGCTGTGTTACTCTCCAGCAGATCAGGTGATCGCGCATCTCTGTCAGTGGATACGGTAGGCAATGTTACACTGTGTTGCATCCGCATCATTCATTTCGACCAACTGTGAACAATATGTGGTGACTTCGGTGGAATTCAAACCCAAACGAGCAGGGGCTAGGCTTGAGGATTATGGAGCCTTTTATACAGGGTGAATCTGCGCTTTGCATGTAAGAGTCCATTAAAGGTAGCACCACGGACGATATAAACTCTAAAATTCTAAAATATGAGACCGATGGTAATATGGATTATACGGGTGGTGCATGTTGAGCTGCAGGAGGCAAAATTAAGGAAATAAATCGAAAAAAACAGGAAAAAGTCAATAAAATTATTTAAAAATATAATATATAGCAAAGAAAAAGCACGCCAAAATTCAAAAATGAAGTTAAAATAATAAATGTTTAATTAAATAAAGTACATTACATACATAGATAAAATAATACATAAAATACCATTACCACCGCTCCCATCTTAAAGAGTTCTGTTTTTTTGTCTCCGTGGGTTTATCATTTATTCGGAAAAATCTTTTATTTTTTAAGAAAACAAGGTAAAATTAAAAGGAATAAATACAAAAGGGTAAAAACAGTTCAATGCGTAGAGGCTTCCGTCATACTTCTTGCCACGCGTCAGCATATCAGCACTCTGTAATCCCATTGCTGGCAGGCTACCTCACGTGTGAAAAAGCGGAAATTGAGAAGTTAAAAGCTGACCTATCTCCATAGTAGATGTAGATATCGTGCAAAACTTTAACTTTGCATACTACATGACCTTTTACCATAACCCATAACTTAACCTTTCCCTTGCTCTCCGTGAATGGAGCCATTTTTTGCTGAAAATTTAGGATTTTTCATTTTATATAGAGCAAGTATTCTCTGTCTCATGTAAGGTTATCAGTTAAGCCTACTGCAACGTATGAAGGCCACCAAATCTGGCGGTCAAAGCACGATTTCTTAAGCAAATAATCTACTATCCATCCGATTGCTACCAAGTTTACCTAATTAATAGGTCCTCCTTTTTAATTCCCGCCTTTAATTGGGAGGTCGTAACTACGGTGGTTAGGGTGTTGAATACACTCAAACCTGGACCTTGCTGTCTTGAGGTTCAAATCCCATCGAGACTGCATGCATTATATATGCATATTATATAAGTACTGTGAGGTGCGGTACGACACTTACCTCCGACGATGGAAACTTGTATGTTTTTGAAACGCCAGGAAATTACAATTATGGTTCCCGAGATCGCTCTTTCTTCTCATATTGTATATATTTATGCATAATATACCCCTGATCAACAACCGGCAAGACAGCGAATTCGATGGCTCAATGATTAGGACGTTTACCCCTGACCGGCGAGACGCGAGCTCGAAAATCGAGCGTGGCAGCGATTTCGGTGGCTACACTAGAGTTGAGCTACTCCTAGCTGATGACGGCCAATCGCCAGAAACACGTTATCTAGGATTGCCATCTTCTTTCGCCGGAATACTAATAATATGCATACTATGTAAATATATATAATATATTATTCTATTATTTTTATAATAATAGTATTATTAATATTCCTATGTTTAACTTAAAAGTTAGTTCGGCTATCTTTGCCGAATCAGTTTTTAATATTGATATGTTATAGTGTTATGCAACGTTGGCTTTGAAAATGTTACCTTGGGGAATGCTAAGAAGATTATTTTTAGTTATGCATAACGAAGCTAGGTCACCAATGGCAGTTTAGCAGATAGTGCACAGTTTTACCGCCGGCTGAGGTTGGCTTTTCTGATTTACTTTCAAAATTTCGATTTTAGATATTAGTGCTACTGCAGTGTGCTTCCTACCATTGGTTTAACGTGACAGCATGATTCCTATCCAAATACGTACTGGTCGACAGTCAGAATCAGATTTAAAAAATATGTCATTTATATTGCGAATCAAACAGCCAAAATCAAGCAGCAAATACTTCTTTTATAGCACCTAGAATTGCTACAAAATGGTCTGCATCTCATTTCAAATCCTTCCAACAGTGCTCATTACAGTGCTCCTAAAGTAAATTCTTTGGGACTCTGATTCTTTAAGCAAAATCTGAATCTTGCTGTCTTACTAAGTCCTTTCGAGTTGCTGAGTACGTGAATCTTTATTTGGATCAGCACAACTTTCCTGGTGATTGACGGTATCGTGATCGTACCCAGCCTGATTAATCCGCCGATATGATGACCATTCGCGTGAATGTATTATTGAAAATGCTTCTACTGCGCATTCAATGATAAAGATCAGCACCAGTGCATTTCGCATGGGTATGTGGAAATACTTAACATAAATAACCTTAGACAATTCAAAGACTAATTATGAGCCGTGTTTCCGATAATTATAAACTGGATTGCCGTATTTTTCTTCGCAGATGCATCTCGATCTAAAGTACGGTCACGATTCTAGGTACGGCGCCCTGCAAATCTTCCCTGGTCGATTTGTACTGGCTATTTCAGTCGGAAATTGGTGTTGCTGTAGCGTTATTCACGCCCTCGTTTTTTTGTTTCTACTTCAGCTACAGTGCCATCGTATGATAGATAAAACCAGACAACACCAACCAATAACCAGTCTTGCTTTTTTCTGTCAATGAGACCTTGAGTAATTTTTCAAACATTGTACCAATAGAGGATATAGGAGTGTCTGGAAGGTAAATTCCCTTTCTGGAAAATTCAATGCAAATTGACGAATCAAGATTTACACAGGGCGTCATATTTCTCTTCGGCAGATGCCTATCTATCTAAAAGGTGGTCACGTTTGGCCCCCCGCCAAATCTGTCCCCGTCGAGAGACCCTATGTGCACAAACGTGGCGGATAATTTTAACCAATGAACGTGCGGCATGACCATCCAATATATAAGCGGACGTTTTAATGTTTTTATTTGTCGTGAGTCGGTTCTAAAAACTGGAAGAAACCACAGCCAGGTCTTCATGTAAGTTACTGCGCATGTAAATTGAGGATGTGTGCAGCGCTTCGCGCCGCGGACTATACTAAACTTACTCCAGAAGGATAAGTTGAACCACAGGTAATTTTAAGTAGACGAGCTCCTAAGCATAATTTCCTTTTTTAAATAATTTTAAAAAACAATCTAAAATGATATATTAATGAATACAATATGTAAAAGCGTTGGAAATGCCCGCTAGTTTGTTGGTCGTTCTTCTTGCATTTTTATTCGCTACACGTTTATCCGCCAAATGTTTCAAATACTCATAAGAAGGTTTGGCAGATTTGCTTAATTTGAGTTGGACCAAATTGTGAAAAACTCGAGGCGTTCGACGGGATTCGAACCCGCGTAGTAGAGAAGGCCTTTACTGGAACCCAACACTCTAACGACTGAGCTACAAACGCCCCAAATCGCGCCGTGAATTTAATCACACTTGGTTCGGTATAACCCACCCGATTTTACCCCTCGTATGGAATTCGCTAATATTCACTGATTCCTACCTTTATTTTTTGTTTGTACGCCAGGTCAAGCCCAATGCCACTGTCTGATTGATGAAACCAGACAAGTACACAAAACGCCAGACTTCAATCCATCTCGTTTTTTTCTGCCAAAGGTTCGTTCTGTCCCCTATAAAAAAAACCGTCTCAATAGAGGACATAGGAGTGTCTGGAAAGAACATTTCCCACCGTAAAAGCCAGTACACAGTAAGGAGGCCAGATTTACACAAGGCGCCGTAAGTACAATTGTCATTGGCGTCTTTTAGGTGGGGGCGAAGTAAACGAGGGCGATCCTGTACAGAATTATGGGAAACACGGGTCGCATATTGATGAGCCACCAATATATTCTGATGAGTGACCAGCTTATCAACAACTTTATCAGACTGGGTACGATCAAAATACCCTCAATTTTCGGGAAAAGTTCGTTGATCTGGAAACATGGGGGGCTCCAACGTAGCAAGTCGAGAGGATTTGGTTAGACAGCAAGATTATAATGTACACTGCATAACAGTTCTACGCGATCTTAAAGCAGTATTTATTGATGTTGTAACTTACCATACTTATAATCAGTAAATAGTACTAAAGCCTGTCCGTTGGCCGTCAGTGCATGGTTCGCAGTGGTTGATGGGTTTTAACCCAAACATACACTTACGATTTCGGACTATGCCTATAGACATTAAATAAATTGATATATACAGTGAACAGAAATTAATTTCTCAGGAGATTAAAATATCTGAATTTTCAAAACCAGTTTATCAACCAGAAAGCTGATAGAGAAGGCTGGGGGACCCACTGATGAGCCGGACCCCTCGCAGCTGTTTCAAGCAGCGGCTAAATACCAGCGAAACACGTGTCGGGGTCTTTAAGCTAGTACAAAAGTTATTAGTGTGGTAAGTTATAACATCAATATATACTACTAAAGCCTGTCCGCTGGCAGCAAGTGCATATTTCGCAGCGGTTGCCGGGTTCCAACTTAAATATAAAACTACAATTTTGGTCAAGACCTTAAATATACTGATATATAACGCGAAGAAAAATTAATTTCCCAGGAAATTAAAAAAACGGAAAACAGTATTTTTGGCTCAACTGTGGGCATCTACTTTGGAGTTAATGATTTTCCAATTAGAAAGAACATATTCTAAATCTTATTGTTGACCAGAACTACTGTAGGATCCATAGTTTGTACACTTGCCAAGACTGGAAGTCAGGTGAATTCAAGTGGAGCAAACTTCGTTTCCCGCGGACTGGAAACGAATACGGTGCAGAAGGACAATACCGACAAAGACCAGAGAGATTGAGATGGCCGTTTTCGGCTTATAAACCTCCATCAGCCAGTAACATCAAATCACCAGGTTTTACGACCCCCAAGACTTGAACTCAATGAGAGGGATCAACGTCGTTCTATCTGGCTGGGGTATGTACAGTAGCCGCCAAAGACCATGCAACTTTGATGATGAAATTTGACTAGGTACTTTAGCGCATATTTAGTAGCACTGTTTTGATTCATTCAGTTTGTTGAATTCTGCGAAATAATTTTAGCTGGTTAAATCGTCATTGTAGTCAGTTTTATTAAGAGAAATGGCTATTAATTTTGGGGAAATCGGGAGTAGTCTCATATCGAAGGAATTTCCTATGCTATTACGAAAGAGAGAACCAAACTGTACGTTGATGTTGATTATACTATGAAGAAACTCTAAAATAATTAAAAAAGGTATAAAAGATATCCCTTCTTGAACTGGGAAAGTTTGTCGAAAATTGTTCAGATTTAAGTGAAGCCAAGTTGAAGGAATCACATTTATTTGCAGTAAAATTGTAGATTTGTATTTTAAAAATTATGTTAAGCTATCCTATGAAATTATTTTGCACAAAATGCAGTAACAAAATTGTCTGTTTGAATGCATAAATAATTTGCAGTTTTTCCTTGCACAAAAACAAAATACCGAACATGCTAACGCGAATTAAAGACAAAGAAGGCCTTATTGAATGTAATTCGTGTAGAAATATAGTTTTTTGTGTACTTTACGTTCACATTTTGCGTTATTTAGAAACGGAACAGACAGAAGAATAATAAGTATTTCAAAAAATAGCAATGTATTTTGCCAGATTTTTTGAATTCAAATAATTATATCGGAAAGTGGCATTAATTTTTGCAGTAACACATTTTATATTGAATATATTATGTACACAAGAGACTATTCTGATTGCTCACACGCACACGTTAAAATTTGTACATGTATATATGTTACTAACTGTTTATTGTTACATATTTTACGTTGGATATTTCATGCATACTGTTTTCAATAGGGTCTTCAAAAGCATTGCCTATTATCTTAAAGATACTGAACTATACTGAACTAATGCACTTATGCGAAAAATAATCCATTATAAATAGAAAAGAAGGTTCTTTCATCTCTTGTCAGAGTGAATCGTTTATTTTCAGGAAACTTAAAGAAATTAGCGAAATTCTCAAATTTTTATTCTGATATTACATTGGAAAATGTTAATATACGCAGAAGTTCGTCAGCCGAATATCTAATCAAACCACTTTCTAAGAAGGATCGTTTATGGAAAGTTTTTTATTAATCTTAGAGAAGTAATTTCTTAACTCCACTACGGACAAGATTTACATTCGACAATCTGGTTTGCTGTTTTGAGGCATTTCTGTGTATCAAAGGCGTTCCCATATTCATTAAAACTAAACACTTTATTTCGGTAAATGCTATTTATGTCTACCTTATTGAAAAAGTTTTTGGTGAAAACGTCGAACAGATGCAGAATTTACAAATTTGTCAATGAAGACAGTGAAAACAAGGAAAATTATGACGCTTATTTTGATGACATTCAGTTAATACTAATCCAGTAAGAGTAAATTTTACAGAATATCTTGACAAAAGGAAAGTTTTTTTCTATATATAGAAAGTGGTTGCTTCAACTTTTAAATTTAACACAATATCTAAATTTATTGTTCAAATTTATAGCTTTTTTTACGTCTCGAGAACCACGGGATTTTGGATAAAACTTTATTTATCTTTACAAACACTTAGTAATCCCTTTAGTTCTTTTAACTTCTTATTATGCATGATGCAGTTCGTTATTATTTCTAAATTTTCCTTAAGGCATTCACACTGGCATTCGAGTAATAATCTAACTTGTACAAAGTTATGAAAATTGCATGCTCTTTGGCGACTACTGTACAAGTACCTGAAATCGGTATCCTAACACAACACAAAGGCCCTGTGCCCTCAATGCTTCAGCCGCGAATCCAATAAGGCTATATAGGATAGCAATATTTCTCTTCGATAGCTGCATTGCCGTCTAAAAGATCGTCACGCTTGTACGTATGGTGCCCCATGCAAATCTGCTTTACCGGTGAGAAATTAGTACTAGGATAGCCTGATTTATTTTTTTATTTTTTGTTCCTACTATGTCTGGTAGATAAAACCAGACAGCGCCAGAATATAGCACGTCTCGCTCTTTTTCTCTACCAAATGTTTGGTGACTCATTTTTAAATGAAATCTGTCTCAAAAGAGGAAATGGGAGTGTCTAGACAGTACATTTTTCACCACAATAGCCAGTACTGGTGGAGAGGGCCAAATTTTCCCAGGGCGCCTAGGCAAAGTTAGGGGCGTGCCGAAGAAGATGACAGCAATCCATTACAGTTTTATCGGAAGCGTGGCTCATGCACTGATAATCAAAAATCTATTTTGACGTATGGTCAGGTTATCGGCGACGGCGGAATACTACTTTGGGTCCCATAAATTATTAAAATAATCACATATTTCTGCAACAAAATAGAGCGCCATAAATAAACAGAAATTTGCTAACATTTCGTATTTTCTTAATTCCTGACATATCTGATGAAAGGTTGGGGATTTACACACTTTTGCGGTTATTTATTTAGTTCAGTCGATTGACTTGAGCCGCAAAATGCTGTTTACTAGCATTAAAATTCCTTTCAGATCAGTAAACTATGAGAAAATATAGGCAAAAATGGGCGTAATCCTATGTTTGTTGGTATCCGAGAAATTTCCTACGCTATTAAACGCTGTGGAAATAAACTTCTAGTGTTTGCATGTTGCACTATACAAAAATGTTCCTGAAGAGCGAAAACTGTTTAATTATATGCGTTCACAAAGCAGGGAATTTTTGTTTTGCGTTCAGAAAATTTAAGTTAGTGTAATTATGAGATGCAACATTATTTTTGGAAATGAAGAGAGGAATTAGTTTAAAATATTCTATTTTGCAAATCTGCCAAGTTTTTTGTCATAAAATTGAGTGAAAAACTTTTAAGATTGTTATATGCTATATTCCAATTAAAAATGTAAATTGTATCTTTGAAGGGTTGTAGGCCAGGAATGCGCATGAGGACTTTAATAGTATATGGTAACTAAATCGATTGTACAGTCACAACAAAGTTGAAGACAGCTAACATAACACACATTTGAGTGAGTTTTCGCGGGACAGTGTTAAACGTTTTTCTCAAAACTCACCATTATTACTATTGCCACCCTGCTCTGCATTTTTTATTGTAGAACTGAGCCTAAATTTAACCAAACATACTGAAAACTGTTCCAACTTAAGTAGAAAAGTTAGCCCTTTCATTTATAACAATCGACATCTCAATAATTTTTTAGGGAAATCAATAAATAGGCCGAAATTTCCCGTTCCCATCTTAACTTAATCTTCAAAAAAATAAAGTACGCAGACATTCACGCCAAAATATATAACTAAAGCTCTTTTTTCAAAAGGTAGCTAATCATAGAATTTTTAAAAATTAATCTTAGGCATATTCATTCGCGACTTTTGTTGTGAACCTTTATTCTTCTCGGCAATGAGTTAACGTGTCTGAGTGGTTCTGAAACCATGACCCACCCAGTCTGCTGCATAATAAAAAATGTTTAAAAGCTCAGTATTTAGGTATATGCCTTTAAGATATATCGTATTTTGAAGTTTTTTGTAAGCACGTAGAATATGATCATTATACATGGTCAATCAACTGAAGTCAGTTAAAATCGTAAAGTCCCAGTTAGTACTTCAAGGAAGATCTGAACCTCTTCGTAATCGAACATTCAAAATAATTGCAAAAACGTCTGGCGGAAGGCAGTTACTCTCAGTGTACAAAAATGGTACTTTTGCAATTGCAGCTGAAAATTCTATCTAAATGTAGTAGTCACTGACCAACATTTCCGCACGAGAGCTTAACAGGTATATTACCCTGTAATCTCCCAATGGACCATATCAAGCAAAAATGGTTACATTAATCCGAGGTTACTCAAGCGATACACAAACAAAAGAAACAACTAGCAGTTCTCGTGGAAACGTGTTAGAATACATGATCAAAATTTCGCTCGTTCGGTAACAACCATAAATTATATTTCACGTAATATGGTAGCATATATATCCAAAAATTTAAAAAAGGATTATTTTCCAACGTAATTTTACTTGTGCTGCTTTATTCACTCTGTGGTTTTGCATGAAAGGGCTTCATCTACAAGTAAAACTAAAGTTTACCTAGAACGCCCAATTTTCATTTTTCGGAATTTTCAACTTTGCTAGAAAAAGCAGGCATTTCTATAGAACTGTCTCATCTGAGCATGATAATCAGCGTGCTACCCGCACAGGCGCCCACATTCAGGAGACGAGGGAAAACCCAGCCGCTAAATTACCTTTTCCCTTTTCCTCCCCCCTTCCCCAACCTGACGATTGTATAAACGCTGTAATTAATTGTCCAATATTATTCTTCATGTCATGTACTGACCTGACGATGAATGACCGAAAACGATCGTTTGCCAACATGACTTGTCAATCGTATCAATGGAAATTTTGGCAACACTTTATATTTCTTCATAAATCCCAATATTGCCTCTAGTGAACAACGGCCATTACTTTATTGCTGCAAGAATTTTGGGACACAATCTTGGGCTGCGTTTGATTAACAGGGAGTTACTTGTAACAATCCTTGAATTTAATGAGTCAGGTAACATACTGTAGTTTATTGTGCCTCAAATATTTGAAAATATTGTGTTTACTTAAACTTAAAAGTTTATCGGGTTTCATTATACACCGAAAAACATTTTGTGGGGAGAATATCATCTACTTCAACTTCCCTGAGGTTCAAATTACCTGTCCAGAAGTAGATTAGTAGAGTTTGCGATGAGAAGCGAGGCACCGCGGTCAGCTTTGATCAACATGCACAACTGCCTGACATTAAGGAAAAGCATTCTTTGGGAAAATGAGTAATTTTATTCAGTAAATTTTCGACACTGGATCCCCAGGTCATCGTCAGACTTGAGAGAAATTTGCAAAGAACAGTTAGCGTTTCAAAGTGCTGATACAGTTATATAGTCATCTGGAGTGGGTGTTAATTGGGAGTTACAATTTGCGTCACATCGTAATGGACATGGTTACCAGTCACAGTGGCGTAATGGCTAATTAGCAACTGTAATTTAAGTCAGTCCAGTGTCAGTCCAAGTTATCCAGTGTGGACGCTAATTGCGGTTGATGATGGTCAATGTTTGTAGGCTGCAGTCTCTTTCATCTTTCTTTGAGGTGTTTGTACACTCCGGCTTACTCAATACGCCGGTTGAGGCATGAATCATCGGAGTTCATGGCCTCAAGAAATTCTCGGCCTTTTTTTGGAAGGGTGAATTCCGACAATGCGTGTTTTTTCCCATGCAAAGGTATTTCCTGTGTCAAGGCAATGCACAGCCACTTCGGAAAAATGGTTATGGCTCTTCGCTGCCGATTGGTGCTAGCGGGTGCGTGTAGAGACAGATCTTCCTGTTTGGCCACAATATACCTTATCACAAGCTTTACATGGGATTTAGTAGATGGCTTCTTTCTTATTAAGGTAGCCAATCCTATCCTTAGTGTGTACTAACTGATTTGCGTAAAGTAGCCATCGGTTCGTGCGCCACTTTTATTTGGTGTTTCCGCAAGTGTGTTTCAACGAGTACAGACGCATTCTTTATGTAAGGAAGGACTCACCTTGTGTTCGCTTTGGGCGCCTGAGTGGAACTATCTGGTTCCTTTTTGTTGAGTTGTTGTTGTCTCATGCATCGGCGTACAAGGTCTCGGGGGTAATTATTGCGGGAAAACAATGCAAACAGATAATTGAGCTCGTTTTGATAGGTTTCTTCGTCAGAGCAGTGTGTCTTCGCTCGGCGTAGCAGACTGTTGACGGCACTTCTTTTGTGAGAGATGGGGTTGTTGCTCTCATAGTTAAGAATAACTTCCGCATGCGTGTCTTTGCGGTAAACGGACGTTTGTAATGTTCCGTCAGCATTTCGCTGCACGAGAACATCCAGAAATGGGAGTTTGTTGTTAACCTCCTTTTCGAGCGTGAATTGAATGCCCGAAATAGTTTAGTTGATGGTCCTGTGGAGTGCTTCAAGATGGTCCTTTTTAACAACGACAAATGTGTCGTCCACATAGCGTACCCATAACTTAGGGTTAATCGATGGAAGGGCCATTGATTCTAGCTTCTGTATGGTTATTTCGGCAAGGAATCCAGATATGAGGGACCCCATTGGAGCTCCTTGTAATTGTTGATAGTTCTGATGATCAAATGCAAAATAGTTATCTAGGCAACGGAAAGGCAGTAGCAGGAACCTTTGTTTCATAGTTTTTAGGGCTTCCTCTGTGCATTGCCTTGCTACATCAAGTGGTATGGAGGTGAACAGGGAAACAACGTCGAAAGAAGACCATTATCTCATCATCGGAGGCCGTGATTCCCCTTAGTTTCTGTAGAAACTCTGTAGAGTTCTGAATCGAAGTTTCACAATCCTTTTTAAGTGGATAAAGTTGTCGGAATAGCCACTTAGAGATTTTATAGTTCAGTGCACCGATTAGTGAAACTATCGGTCGCAGAGAAATTGCCAATTTGTGAACTTTGGGTAATCCGTAGATCTTCGCGATGCTTGCCTCGGATTGTTTTAGGCATTTTTGCGGTATCTCCTGACAGTAGGTTTGTCCCTGACGAAACATTACAAACATCCGTTTACCGCAAAGACACGTATGCGGAAGTTATTCTTAACTATTAGAGCAACAACCCCATCTCTCACAAAAGGAGTGCCGTCAACAGTCTGCTACGCCGAGCGAAGACACACTGCTCTGACGAAGAAACCTATCAAAACGAGCTCAATTATCTGTTTGCATTGTTTTCCCGCAATGGTTATCCCCGAGACTTTGTACGCCGATGCATGAGACAACAACAACTCAACAAAAAGGAACCAGATAGTTCCACTCAGGTGCCCAAAGCGAACACATGGTGAGTCCTTCCTTACATAAGGATTGCGTCTGAACTCGTTGAAAGACACTTGCGGAAACACCAAATAAAAGTGGCGCACAAATTGATGGCTACTTGACGCACTCAGTTAGTTCACCTTAAGGATAGGGTTGGCTACCTCGATAAGACAGAAGCCATTTACATAATCCCATGTAAAGCTTGTGATAAGGTATATTGTGGCCAAACAGGAAGATCTGTCTCTACACGCATCCGCTAGCACCAATCGGCAGCGAAGAGCCATAACCATTTTTCCGAAGTGGCTGTGCATTGCCTTGACACAGGACATACCTTTGCATGGGAAAAAAACACGCATTGTCGGAATTCACCCTTCCAAAAAAAGGCCGAGAATTTCTTGAGGCCATGAACTCCGATGATTCATGCATCAACCGGCGTATTGAGTAAGCCGGAGTGTACAAACACCTCAAAGAAAGATGAAAGAGACTGCAGCCTACAAAGATGGACCATCATCAACCGCAATTAGCGTCCACACTGGATAACTTGGACCGACACCGGACTGACTCAAATTACAGTTGCTAATTATCCATTACGCCACTGTGACTGGTAACCATGTCCATTACGATGTGACGCAAATTGTAACTCCCAATTAACACCCACTCCAGATGACTATATAACTGTATCAGCACTTTGAAACGCTAACTGTTCTTTGCAAATTTCTCTCAAGTCTGACGACGACCTGGGGATCCAGTGTCGAAAATTTACTGAATAAAATTACTCATTTTCCCAAAGAATGCCTTTCCTTGAAATTACATTTCTTGGGATGCCTGCCTTTCAGTTTATATTAAGCCTTACATTTGTTTATTTTATTGAATAAAAACTGCAGGGTAGAGCTGACTGGAGATGCAGTGTAATTCGTAGCAATTCCGCGCGCTGCTAAAGAATTATTTTTTGCTTTTTAGCTTTCAGTTAAATCAGATTAATTTCTCGGAATAAACGGTACGCACCAGAATTCGTGCAACATGCCGACGTAGGCGAAAGGTCGATATTATTTCGCTAATCGTCATTGACTCAGGTTGTGAGACTGATTATCGTGTAGTCTTTTCTGAATTTATTTCATTCATGCTAGGAAGCGTGCTTTTTAACGAGCCTTATGTTGACCGCGAACAAATCGTATGTTCTGTAAAAAGTAACTTCTTAAATAGTATGGGTATTAAACGTTGATTTTGACTGCCTTTAAAAATTCAAATATATTTTATTGAAAACATGCAAGAAATAGTTAGTCCATGTACTCGTGTGGTAGAAACTTACGCTTCCTGTACCTTTAATACTTTAAAAAAGGGTATCTTTTGGTTTTAAACAGTTTCCAATTTGCAGAATTATTTTGAAACCTACTGACTGATACACTCAAAATCAAGGTTTACAAACTGCGCACCGTGTAAATCCTGTTTGACGAAACTTACGTTTTCGCCTACAGTTGAGGAAGCAGTCACATCGTTCTCACAAAATGGTGCAACAAGTTTAGAACATTATTGATACAGTATAGGAAGCATTAATAAATTGACGGATACAATGTATTATGAGTTAACACCTCATAACCATAAAAGGCCCATAATTAGAAAGTCTTTTAATTATACCCTCTTTTTAAGTATTAAAATTAATGTGGGCGTAATTTGCTACCAAACATGTACAATGAACAATTTTTTGTATACGTTTTCCATAACATCTATTTGAATGTATAAGGGCAGTCAAAATCAATGATAAATACGCATGGTATTTGAACGGGTACTTTTCACAGCATACACGTTTTTTCAGCGATCTGAAATAAGCTTGTTAAAAAGCCGATATCCTATTATGAATAAAATAACTTAAGACTAGACTACATGATAATCAATATCTCAGCCTAAGTCAATGCCGATTAGCGAAAGAGTATTGATCTTTCGCATATGTCGGCATGTTGCACGAATTCTGGCGCGTACTTTAGATGGCGTATCTTAAATTTACTACTGATTCTTATCCAGTTCCTATTCGGAGAGAAATTGAGCTATAATAGGACCGTAGGACCCATGGTTTGTGCAACTTCCAAAGTCAAGGCTTGGCTAAGGGAATTGTAGAAAAGCAGGTTCCTCGTGGACGGTAGACACATTTTGCGCAGAAGAAAAACACTGACAAAGAGTGGGGAGATTCGAAATGCCATTTCTGGTTAAGCGGCCGTCATCAGCAAAGTTTTGCAACGCCTGGCGTTTGAACTCAAGACCTGTTGAACCCAGGCAAAATTTCGGGCCACCCCACACTGCATCCGGGCAAGAATGAAAGGACGACAGTTCGACCGTCGCTGTCAACGATGTTTACCAGGAGCTTCGGCCAGCTGACAGCAGAGACGGTGACTGTAGCTCTACTTTAGTGAAAGTAGACTCGCGCAGGATCTACCTCACTCTCTCACCACTCCCACGCTTGTATCCGATGTCAAGACAAAAGTCGAGATGATCGGGAAATGGAGAGGGCACAGACAGTTGGCGCAGCTAACACTCCAATACACGTACCAACAGGGCACCTTGCTAGGTAGGTTCCCGCATGCGCGGGAGTACCATAAAGGCCACATTAAGAAGGAGCCATTGCAGCCTGACTCTCAGCCCGCCAATCAGCCACTCTACACTGTTAGGAGTCTAGCCTGACCAAATCCTAGCTACATCGCAGGCTCTCCAGAGGCATCGAGCCTGCCGTCGACTGCCACACGGAGTCCTTTATCAATGAGGACTGCCTTCAAGGTCTTATGTCATCACGGTGGTTGTGCCCACGTGATGAGCTAAACCTTTGGAGAGGCCACAGACGCACGTGAGCCTACGCACGCGCCTACTGGTGCCAGTTCCTCAAGGGCCACTTAGGTTCTCCACGGTTATCCCTTATCCCTAATTTTGCAGTTCTGGAAGGGATATGTTACATACTTATTCTACTTATTTGGGAGTAAATTCGTAGTATAATCTGTCTGCAAATGGTGTTTTAAGGATTCACCTTTTGTCTCACTCCTCTGTCTGCAAGTATATTTTTAAACTTAGGACGTCAAATTTTGCCACTGAAATTAAGTTTAAATCCCCTGGTTGTTTTTCCGAGGTCTTTAGCGGATCCGCGTCCTGGTTAGAGAAAGCCGCCTAGTCATTCATAGATTTTTACGACGTAGGTGGAAGAACCCACTTTAATCTTTACATTCAAGCTGCTTGTGCCATGTTTATTTTTGGACTCTTTTCTAGCTTGTAAATGCACAACAGAGTAGTTTTATAAATATTAACATATTTAAAGTTTGTTCATATAATTTTGTTTCGTTTGTGACTTACACTGCTATGGAAACTGGATCATACAACAAGTACCACATGTTTTGAATCTAACATACCCCTTGGTGGGGACCTCTCCGTACTAACGTACAGTATGGCGAGTTCTGCAAGAAACATTCCGCAATTTGAAAAAGACTGGTAATCACTCGCACAACAACATTGACTAGGGTTGCAATACTGTTTATCATGCAGTCCGATTTCAGTCATTTTCAGTCACACTAGGATGCTAACCCTGTGATGAGCTTATTTTGGACCGCTGTGAAAAAATCAATTCTGCATAAAATGGCTACTTAAAAACTATGCATTTTTATCATTGATTTTGACTGCGTTAATACATTCCGATATATTTAATGAAAAGCATGCACGAAAAAATTCTCTTGTAATTTCAAGGAAGGCATCCTTTGGGAAAATGAATAAGGACGCCTTTCCCTGAAACTAAATGTCTTGGGATGCCTGCCTTTCACCTCTTGTACTTATTTGATAGCAAATTACGCCTTCTTTTAATTTTATTTTTAATGGACGGGTTTCCTTCGCTATAAGAAAAAAATTTTATTTTGAGTTTTTTTGAAAGACTGTGTGGTGTTCATTCATAAAATATCGTATCTGTCAATTTATTAATGCTACCCCTGATATATACAGCATGATACATGCCTATCGTGAAATTCTATGAGAGCTATGCAACAACTTCCTCAACCCATAGGCAAGAACGAACCTTTCCCTAAGCAGGATGAACACAGCATTCAGTTTGTACAACTTGGATTCAGTTCTAGCAGTCGGTAGCTTTCAAAATCATCTGGCAAGTTAGAAACTTTTTAAAACCGAAGGAAACCCTTTCTTTAAGAGTAACATTTAAAGAAGGCGTAATTTGCTATCAAATAAGTACAAGAGAGGATTTTTTCGTGCAGGCTTTCCATAAAATACTTTCGAATTTATTAATGCAGTCAAAATCAATGATAAATGCATACTATTTAAGTAGCCATTTCTTACAGAATCAACTTTTTGTAGCGGTCAAAAAGAAGCTCATCACAGAGTTGGCATCCTAGCGTGACTGAAAATACTTGAAATTGGAGTGCACGATAAACAGTATTCCAACCCTATTCCGTGTTTGTTTGCGTGGGGTTAACGGTCTTTTTTATTGCAAAATGCTTCATGCAGCCCTCGCCATACTGCATAAGACTAAATAGTAAAAGAAGAAAAGTGTTTTGGGATGTTTAAACCACTGACTGCGTTTTAAGGTATCAAAGCACATGTTTTTGCAAATCCGTTTTTTTTCAAATGGATTTTCTAAAAATAATATTTTTTGAGCCTTGCCTTATCTGACTTGCTTGGGCAAAAAATACATTCTACAGTGCCACAAGTTCCGTATAGTAAATTTCTCGAGTTTAAATTACCCTCTTATCAGCGGAAAAAATTTGCGCATGCATAAACTTAGCCTGGAATAGCTTTTAGCATAGGAAAACGTCGGAGTACCGGCAAACAACGATTCAAGCTCAAATTTCTAAAATTATTGACTAGTAAGATTATTTGCAAGAATAATCTGAATGCAAAAGGGGACATTTTACAGAAGAATAAGATTGACAAATAGATAAAATGTGCAGTATGCTAGTCGGGCACAATTGATCGTCATCTCAGTTCCGGGTATCACGTGCCATGAGAAAAGTCATATGATGTAAGAAAACAACAAATAGCAAGAAAGTTGCTGCTTAGGAGCACAGGCTCTAAAAAACTATTACTGTTTGCTAGCTCTTTAACAAATTTCACGTATGTAGCTGAATAAGTGTGCAGGCTAACTGTTAACATTCCCTGGTGTTCAGGAGGCTTGCAAATCAGTTACTAAGGCAACTAAAAAGCTAATCCTTGGAATGCTTCAATTACTTCCATGGGTTGCCGAACAGGCTAGACTGTCTGAAAAATGGAAAAAGGTATTGCGTGAATCCCATTGGCCATTTTTATCGCAGTGGCTATTATACTATTTCAATTAAAGTTAAAAAGTGCACGCGATGAATGAATATTGGTGAATTGTGTACTTGATGACCCGCCTTCCTGCAACGAGCCCTAAATTCCTTGAAGTGTGCTTGTCTATTCTGTTGAATCTAGGTATCTAATGTGTAGATAGTAACGCTTAACGTGCTTTTCGGTAGGTGTAAGGACTGTTTTCTATAAAAAATAAACGGTTATTTTTATTCGTTATCGTTACATTAAAAATATTTCTACATTGCTGTCGTTTGCGTATAACAGATTTTTTGGGTAACGCGAAACCAATGCAATACTTATAAGCTATC
The DNA here is from genome assembly GCA_036362985.1 of Ligula intestinalis. Taxonomy (NCBI): domain Eukaryota; kingdom Metazoa; phylum Platyhelminthes; class Cestoda; order Diphyllobothriidea; family Diphyllobothriidae; genus Ligula; species Ligula intestinalis. The sequence goes on along the minus strand of JAYGXS010000009.1, from coordinate 18,741,105 downwards.
TCCATCAACTTATCTTCTCGATATGTTTTATATACCCCGGGTAAATAATTGCTAAAGATATCGTTTTTCAACTGGCCAGTTCAACATCGTTTAAAAAATTATTATTGGCTTCACGTAACCATCATCTACAGTGGACTTAATGGTTATTTTTATTTGCTTTCGCTGCATGCAAAATAAATACTATATTTTGCATTACCGTCGTTGGCCTATTGCAGACTTGTGGAATTATGTGATGCTCTGGTTATGCTCATAAACTATCCTTACCAGAGCGAAAACTTGGCTCTCATTTTAGGGTAGCCTTCAAAATTTTCAACAAAAATGGCTCCAGGACTGGAAAATAAATTGACAAATTACTCAAAGGTCAATGTGCTTGCATAAAAATGAGCACCTATTACGGAGAACTGTTCAAGTCTTCGACTTTCCAGTTCAGTCTCTACGCGTAAGATGCTCTGCTAGAAATGGCAATATAGACTGCTGATATGCCGACGTATGGCAGAGGAAATGTTAGAAGCCTCAGCACATGAAGCGGAAAGACATTATAAAGAGTTCAAAGTTCCTGTAGACTTAGAACAGCAAACTGCCTGGCAGTTATGAAGCGCCTTTTTATTATTATTTGTTAACTAAAAGTGCTGTAAGGTAGACCAGCAGCAAATGAGCACATTCAGAAGACAGATCTTAAAATGGGAACATATCTTGTAAGCAAAGCAGGAAACATAACCTTCGAATATTACGAAAATGAGTAGAAACATGTCGGTATCTGTAAATCTGCAGAATAAGGGTTGAGGTATTTAATGGCACCGTAAAGGACGTATGTACCTACAGTGGGTTGTCTATCTGATGAAACCCATAAGATTTTACAAGAAAATCCTAGCAGTAAAGTAAAAAATGTAATAAAACTAATATATGTCCTGGTTTATCGTGCAATACTACGTTTTCTAGAAACGATAGTTATCTAAGAAAACTGGAACATTCCGAAAAAGTTAAAAACGGAGATTGCTGAGTAAACCAAAGTTTGAAGTGTAGATAGCGTCTGTTCGTGCAAAAAAAGGAGTGAATAAAACAGCAAAAGTAGCATGGCGCTTGAAAATAATCCTTTTTGTGGCATTTTTCGATTCATAGGCTTCTATGTAATGCTCAGTGTAAGGCAGGGCTATTACCGAACAGCCCAAAGTTCCAGTTTGTAAGAGAAGATGTTTTCATAATAATTTTCAGATATTTATATGTTCCTGTAGTCCATGAGATACGGTGGACTAAGGCAACCAGATCTTAACTTGATTTTGCCAAGCAGGACGTCACAGGAGTAAGATATTTCGCATGATGAAAGATAAACATGCTGGTCGGTGACTAATAAGGTTAAATTAGTTTGTCAAGTGCAATCGTAATCACACGACCTTGTTTACACTGAGGAAATTTTCCTTCCAGCAGAGCTCTTTGTAATTATTTCGAGGTAACGAAATTCAGTGTTTTTATTCAATTTTCCCTAAATACCGATTCTGTTCCAACTATTTACCAAAAACTTCAAAATAAAATCTTTCTTAAAAGCATTGACGTAAATCGCGAGTTTTCAAACATCCCTTTTTATGCAACTGTCTGTTTGGGTCATGGTTTTAAAATCACGTAAGAATGTCAAAAAATTGCCTAGAAAAATGAAAATCCATAAAAAATTCGCCAATGGATATGCCTAAAATTAACTTACAAAAGTTATATAAACAGTTAACCCTTGAGAAAGTGCTTTGATTAGATATTTTGACGTTGAATATCTGTGTACTTTGCATATTTTGAAGACTAATTCAAGATTGAAGCGGGGTATTTTGAACAGATTTTGACTTCCTTAAAACTAAATGATACATTTCTGTTAAACATGAAAGGACTCACTATTCCATGCACTTTCCAGTGTATCGGTTTACTTCTAGGCTCAGTTCTAAGATAACAAAATCAGGACAGAGTGGTAGAATATCAACGACGTTTTTGAGAAAAATAATCATAAATAATAATGATTCTGCTCTCTAGATAGAAAATAGTTGGAAATCCTTTGTCTATGCTTTGTCATAGAAAATTGAGGACATATATAGGGTGCTAGCATATATGCTTGTTTACAGTCGTTATTTTCGGTGGGGTGAAAAAAATTACAGTCTTATAAGTTTATTACTTAATTTTATGCCACAAAACGTAGCAGATTTGTGAAATGTGATTTTTTTAAGCTTAAATCATTTTTTTCCGGCAATAATGCGTTATCTTATTATTGCACTTGCCTCAATTTCATGGAGGCAGAATAAAATTTCTTTTCTCTGAAAACATATTTAAAAATTGCCTGGTCTTTATTTATGTTCTGTTAAGTAAAATACGTAAGAAAAAAAGTTTTCCCACAACCTTTAATAGCGTAGGAAATGCCTTGGATATCAACAAATGTTAGATTTGGCCCAATTCCGCCCCTGTTTGCCCCAGTATACCGACGTGAATTGAACCCTTTTCTAGAAAACAACATTTTGCACTTCGAGTCAACTCAATGGACAAAATAAATAACCTCAAATATGCAATAAAAATCCAATCAACTTTTCATCTTTACATTTCACCATACAGGCACTCTACTATAAGGACCAAGTTTGTGCGTTCTAGTGAACGGAAATTCATCATGGAGAGAGACATTTGACGGCCGGGTAGCGTCAAGGTACCAGAAAGAAGATTACACTTCACTGAACAGAATTTCAAACAGTTGATCATATTAATATACAATTACCGTGAGCAATGTAATAAGGGGTCCCGAATGCAAGGACCATTAAATCCTGCATATTTAATCGCCTTGCCTACCAACCTGTTTTGTTTGCGTGTGTTCGTTCGTGCGTCCTAAATCTGGCGTCACTTGAAATGGCACATCCGTGCTCCTAGCTACAGCTCTGATTGGAGAGGTGACATTGTTTATTCACTAAACGGACCAGCCCCCACCCCCAATTGACAACTAGTAAAATTGTTTGGTGTCAATGCAGCGAGCGTATGGTTATCCGTTGTTTTGACAACGTCGCACCTTTGTCAACATTTAAGGTTCGTAATTAGTTTTTTGATATACAGAAAAGACATGTAAATGTTGTTTGCAACGTAACTACTCTTCGTGCATACCTCTACCGGTTAAATGGGGATTTTAAGGGCTTCTGTCCTTTACTGCAAATATACTGATTGCAAACTGCGAAGTTTACCCAAAGTGGTTACGGAAGGGATTGAAGACGAGTGGAGACGAGTCGTCTAATAGAATATGGATTTCATTCCCATTTACTAACGAGGCCCTTCTACAAAAAATATTAACAGGTGCATCCTACTTGCCTTTTGATGGTATCCCTCACAGCATATACAGTAACCAAATAACCCAGTCTTGTTTCTCAGCGACCGGACTGATTAAACTGATCTTCCGTTTTGATTCCGGGTTTATAAAGACAGTTTACTCAGTTCTGACTGAAACAGCTCCTACAAACAAGGAGTGGCTTAAAGGGCAATGATCGCTCTGCAGAAAGGGAGGAAAAGGCTAATCGTATTTTCCCGGTGGTTTAAACTTAAGCTCACTGTGAGAGAGCGAAAAGTCCATAGCCATCTCCTTCGAGATTACCAGGCGCGATATGTCATCCTGGACTCACCTCCTAGAACCAGTTAATAAACTCAAAATAGTCATTTGGTTATCTGCTGCCTCACTTTAATATAATCCTAAAAGTCCTGTGCTATTTATGTCGCAATGTTTGTCATAGTTTACAGAAAGTAGGCTTAATAGCACACATAATTCAAACTAATATCTAGTCCATTCTTACGACTGAATAATGGGGAATGTTTTTTGAAGCGATAAACCACTTTCCTGCAACAAGACTTAAAACCCTCAAAAGCGTGTTTTTCTAGGATATGCAATTAGTTTGTTATGGAAAAGCGCGCATTCAAGAGAGGGAGAGAGAGAAATACGCTTCAAATTGAAAGCATCATTCAAACCCTTCACTAAAAATAGCCCCAGTTACTGTGTCCTGAAGATAAACTTACAAATTACGCGAGAGTTAAATGAGTATCTATTACGGGGACAGCTTAACTCTCCGATTTTCTATTTCACTCTCTGCGTGAAGGTACTGAGCCAGAAGTTTTCACTATGAAATATTGATATGCCGAGTTACGGTGAGGGGTCTGTCGGAAGTCTCAGCGCATGGAGCGTGTTTGAAATTTTCTTCGTTCTTTGCACATTTCTCGTTATTCTGAAGACAAGCTGGGGACCGAAGCCCGAAAATTCACTGATTGAAGTTACCTTTATATCCCAAAGAGCATCTCTTTCTTCAGTTTATACGGACTTTACCATTAATTTTAGAGTTCATATAGAATTAAATCAGTGAATCGCTTGACCACTGCAAACTTTCGTTGTATTATTATACAAACTAACAGACTGTGAAAAATACCAGCAGCAAAATAGAGCATTCGGAAGACATGATTTAAAATGGGCATATATTTTGTAAGCAAAGCAAGAAAAATAACCTGATCACCTTAAAGAATGAAAGGGGAAATGCCGGTATCTATAAATCAACAGATTAAGGGTTCAGGCATTTAATGGAACTGTAAAAGACGAAGTTATTGAACAAGTTTACGAATTCTACCGAACAGGAATTCAAGGTGGAGTGAAAAGTTTGAGCGCAGGCTAACAAAAAGGTACTAGAAAGAAGATAACACTTCCTTGAGAAAAATTACAATCGGTTAATTTCATTCATATAAGATGAACGTTTGCAGTGAACTAAGGGGTCACAGAATGCAAGGATCATTTCATGGCCTTGTTTAAAACACTTTTTTGTTTGTGAGGGTGCGTCCTAAATCTGGTGTCATGCATGATGGCATGGCCATACCGGTCGTTACAGCACTGATCGCAGATATAATATCGTTTCTCCTCCAAACGAACCAGCACCCAGTTAATAATTAGCAAAGTTTGTTTATTGCAAATGCAGAGAGTGTGTTGTTTGCCATTGGTTCGAAAACGGCGCACCCCTATTAAACATTTCAGTTACATCAGTAGTTTTGTGCCCTTTGAATTCTAAAACGACATGTAATTTTTTGTATCATTCCTACTTTTAATGCATACTTGTACCGGTTAAGTGGAGTTTTTAGGGGTTTCTGTCTTCTTCTCCAAATGTACTGCCAATACAAGCGAACATGCATGACCCAGGAAGAAACCGAGTAGAAGAAGATTCGATCGCTGGGACAACATTTTTATTCACCTGACTTTTAGGCATCCGTCGTGGATTCTTCATCAGAGACATGAGCAGAAGATGGTAGCAGAAACGGTTAATAGATGCATCGGAAGTTGCAGTATTTATAGGACAGTCAGTTGTTTATTCCAATCATACCGGGTGAAAATTATCAGGTTTTTACAAATTGACTAGGGAATGGGCTGAAGATGAGTGCAGAAGGCGTCTCATTCCCATTTACTGACGAGGCCCTTTTACAAATAAGTCATTAACAGATGAATCCTTCTTGCCTTTTTATGGTAGTCCTAACAGTATCTACAGTAATCAAATAACCAAGTCTTGTTTACCAGCATCCTGACTAATCAGACTGAGTTCCCCGTTTTGATCTCAGCTTTCGGTGTTTTCTTTTTAAGTTTATAAAGGCAGTTTACTCAGTTCTGACTGATACAGTTTCTATCAACAAGGAGCGGCTTAAAGGAGAATGCTCGCTTTGCAAAAAGAGAGGGCGAATAATCCATAGCCATCTTCTTGGAGACTGTCAGGCGCATTCCTGGACTCGCCTCCTTTGTAAGTGACTGCGCACTATATTGCGGTGGGATGGGAAGTCGAGTTAGCGATTGGTTAAGTTTCCCGTCAGAATACCGGGATTTTTTCGGCTCTCAACAGCGCCACAGTATTTAGTTGTCTGGCCAGTACAGCCAAAATGATGGTCAGAGTTCATCCCTCCATTCGCATATAAATTTTCTTAAATATACATCAGTTGGCCTACTTTGTCCATTATAAACGAATTTTTATTCCCCTTTGTTTATTTGAAGTACAGTAAGGTCATGAGTGCAGGAGGTCGCAACGCTAGCGCAGTTTTGAAAGCAGCCCAATTTGGCCTATATTTGATGACTTTTCCAAGGACATTTATCCACGATGTTGAAAATTGCAGTTAGTGCCGATTATTTATTACTTTTGATTTCTCGGTGTCGCGAGTTTGTGCTCCTTATTTTATTCCTTTTGAATGGAGGAAGATTTTGCTGAAAATTTTGGCATAATATTTTCAAAATAAAGCGTATCTATCGCTCTCTTCGCACCTCAGTGCAGTTTTTTGGCCCTCGCTTCTTCCTCGGATGGCAGTGGTCCAGATAGCAGACTAGGCAAAATCAGTAATTCACTATCATCTACAAATCGCCAGATTAGGGCTTGAGGGGTGTGATATGAATGTAACCGACAGACATAGTATAGAAGTTCATGAATTTTGAATGAAGAGGATTTCAATCTGAAGAGTAAATGAAAGATTAGATGTCAGAGTAACACTGAGGTGCTGGAAAGTGGATACCTCCTTGGGCATGACGTCTAAGGATTCAGGACTGAGAGAAGGTTGCAATCGGAAAACGCATTGGACTTACTTCTGATTATTCACTACAAGACCATTGGCTGAGACGACCATGCTGAGCCTTGGTGTAGGCCATCGTTCAGTACAGCAAACATAACTTTCACTTGACGCTGATCTACTTTAATCTACCGAAATATCTGAAGATTCGGGCGGTGCAAGTTATGGATTAGCGGCGTCACCGACGGCCAGGCCAGTCGAGTGACCAACACCATAATGGGGAACGCGAGGGGGAGATTTTAGTGCCTGCGTTGGCTTACTTTCGCGTGCTACTGGAAGTCTGTATGGTGCGCTGCTCATGCGCAGATCACGGGATTTAGAAACAACGGTCTGGTTTGCTGCCTGCGATGGAAGCCCACTAAAAGCATTTGCGTCCCACGAGGCTCTCCCACAGGAGGTGTCCGCCTATTGGGAGTTAGACAGTGCAAGTGAAAACGCGTTCAGTCTCCTCCATCACTCACCCACCATGCTTCGAATACAAGGTGACCGGAAGTGAGCTCGGGCGTCGTGGCTGATAAAAATGAATAGTCCGTATACAAATATCACACACACGCAGGAACAGGTCGCCGCAGAACGGTCTCTTAAACTAGTCTCCCTAAACGGGCTGTGTGCTAGAAGTTATTTGGGTTTCACATCGATAACAGATGCCAACCATGGGGACGGGGAGTAGGCTGGTGGTATTGCAGGGGGTTAAGTGAGTTAAACCCGGTAGCTGCGATCTTCAGACTATGGTTACTTAGTGCAGGAGAGAAGTCGATAAAGGCCAGAGTAGTAGGAAGAGTATCTTGCGTACACAAAGGAGAGGAGAATAGATACAAGAAGTCTGACTTGGGAGACCAGGACCGCCAGGAAGATGGACCGAGCCCCAAGTGAGGTCTCAGCAGCAATCAGGCTAGAAGACAGAGAGAGAGCGCGTCAATTGGCTAGGTCGGCCTGTGATTGGTTGGATGGCGTGTTGTTTGACACCGTTGTTGGACAACGTGGGTGGCCTGTGGCTCGCGTCAGTAAGTCCGGCGACCGCGACGACCTTGAGGTCTACACGGATTGAGGCCATGAAAGGCCACGACAGGCAACGGCCCACTACAGTGGCACATGTAGGAGTTGCTTTGGCAGCGCTAGCCACCTGCACCCGATCCAGCCTCCGGTCTTCTTGAATCTGTCACGACACAAGCGGCTCAGGTGGGTGAGGGAGGGAGGAGAGTGCGATAGATGCGCCGCAAGCCTTGTATCACAACTCACACGCAAGTCACCGCGTTCGCCTTCAGCCTGCTAAACCACCCGGTGTATAATTGTCCAACTCGACGGCTGAACTCTCGGTCTCCGCAGAATGTACCATATTTTTCATCGGAACAAGAGGAGCTCGGATCCACCGTCAGAGTGAGAGTGTTATAGGGGTCCTATCGTAGGGGATTAAGTAAGTTAAACCCTAGCACCTGCGATCTTCGGGCTCGGTTCCTTAGGAGAAGAGTAGTCGTGAGAGGCGAGATTGGTCGTAACAGTTTATTCTGTACAGAAGGAAGTTGAGAATAGGCAGGAGGAACTAGACTATCACACGACCGATCAACCGCCAGCCACAGTGTCACACCTGAAGTGAGGTTACAACAGGAATAGTCACAGCATCTGACGCGGCCTTTGCATGAGTCGGTCTTGAGAGGTGATTGGTCAGACAGATGTATGTACTCGTTGGCGGCGGTGATCCTTGGCACATGCTGGCCTGCGCTCAGTGAGTCACGACAGTCCAATTAAGAAGATATCATTTTTTCTGACCCTCCAGCAAGTTAGCCCGCAGAGAACTGATCACGAGGACCAATTTATCTGGTTGATCAGTAGTCTTCTAATTCAGGGTTCTTAACACGTCACCTTGGATATAAACGCATTAGAACTGATGGAGTACTGAATTTTCCCCATAGTGAGCCCATCCTCTCTTCCCTCTCCGGTGAGCCATTCCATTATCCGAGGCTGCCAACCAGCTTGTGATTCAATTTTGCTCAATGGCTGACAGAGTTATACAGTCCTTCTACGCGTGCCACGCACGATCTGATCATTTCACTCTCCTGGTTGCATCAAACAACATGCTTCCTTCACACTGCTCTGTGCATCTTCTGGCATGTGACGTTGCGCTGGTCATAATGAAATGTCCACATATGTACACACAATGCCGTGTGCTGCTTGTTTAAGTGAACGTCCAACTGCAAATCCTCCCAAAATTGTCTTAGCAGCTGGTTGTTACTTCGTTCTGTGACCGCTGCCACATCAAGTTCGAACAAGTGGCTACTGCTACCGCCCGCGTCGTTCAATTTAATAGCCCACCGTTTCTATAATATAGTCAGGGTATCGGCAGCTAACTTGCAGTCACTATGGGTAACTTCCCTCTGCTCTGGCGATTGCGTCTTTCTGTTGAAGCAACTTCAGACGCAGAGGAGCCTTTCTTCAATCGCCGGCTGAAATAACAGGCTCCACCTTCTGCAGAGTGTCGACAGGCCGACGGTGATATTTTAATCCTTTCCACAAACAAGCAGGAGAGATTTGAAAATAAAAAGTTATTTATGACTTGTAGGGCCACCTACTTACTACGATCTTCAGGCCCGGTTCCGTATAGGAGAGGAGAAGACAGCGGAAGGCCAGAGCGGTAGGAGGATTTTATTCTGTACAGGGGAGTAAAGAATAGGTAGGATGAGACTGACTATTGGATGAGCGTAGGTCTGCATCCGAGCGGGGCAATATCTGAAGTCCTGGTCCAACGGCAGTCAGCACAGCGGCCATGGAGAACGGGCTTTGTCTTAGCCAGCCTTGAAGGTGATTAGTCAGACCGTGAGAGGCTATTGACCAGACCAGATTGGAGCACGCTGTGCGCCCCAGCCGCGCGAGACCAAAGGTTGAGCGTCGGTGTATGCGCGTGTTTGGGATCGAGCGTTGATGCAAGCTGCGGTCACCGATGGCGGGCGACCGGCTGCCATCACGTGACCTCGTGTGTGGCGTGTGGGCGTTGAAAGAATGCAGTTTTAAAGCCACTACAGAACGTTCCCACTCCTATTTAAAACGGTTGGTCTTGTGATAAACTTCAGCGAGGGTAAATAGTCCCAGTGTTTTGATCCTAGCACAAACCCAAATCCAAATTATAGCCTTTATCTTTATCCTAGCCCTGCCCTCAGCCTTAGTAACCTGCACTGCGGGCATTTTCTGTTCTCGCACCTGCTGAAACGGTTATAAAAGACACCTCTACCACCTTTTTGTCCGAGAACACTATTTGGACTACGAGAATGGCGCATGATTGTCCGGAAGAGTTCATGTGAGTTGGAGTCGAGTGCGAAAGAGAAAATTACAGTATAAACCTCCCCCTCTCCTTACAGCCTAAGCACATTCCAGCGTCTCTTGCCTTGGGGACTATTTCCCTTGCCACACTCAATTCGTCCAATGCGACAGGCGAAAATCCGCGGTCCTTTCCAACAATTACGGATTTCTTCAAGGGTCCATCTTATCCCTTCACCTCTCCTCCCTCCCACTGATTACATACGATCACAAGACGCATGTTTGCGTGTAAGCTATTCGGATGACATGGTTGTTGGTTATCTTCTCAAAATTCCGACATACTTCCAGATTCTTAAAGATGGCCTGGACCAGCACGGTCGTTAGCCAATGGTCTTCTACTGACTAATCAGAAGTAAGTCCAGTGCGTTTTCCGACTGCGACCTTTTCCCAGTCCTGAATCCTTAGACACCTAGCCCAATGAGGTATCCTCTTTCTGGTACGTTGGTGTTACTCTGACAGTTAATCTTTCATTTACTCTTCATTAAAATTTATAAACTCCTTATCATGGGCCTCCATTTCCCCGTTCATTTTCTAGTACACTCCAATCAGTATTTAGTCTTGCGTAGAAAGGACTTCTTGATTTTTAAGCATATCTTCCGAAGCTCGCTTCAGCTGCCGGCGTTTCTAATGTTCTAACAGCTGATACCGCACTACAACGGCACTTTACAACGGTCAGGTAATTCACATTCTTGATGAGGTGAGCCATTCGTCCACTCTGAATTAATGGCTGCGAAGTAGTCCTCTACCACGTACCAGGGCTCCCGATATATTACCTGCCATACAGCTGTATATCAGCATCCTGCACTGTCATTCTTAGTACGCTACCTCACATATAAAGAAAAGGAACTCCAGAGGCGGTGATTGGATCCGTCTCCATAATCGATGTGTATTTTATAGAAACTTCTAGATTATAGCTTATTTTGTTAAGTTATCCCGAAAATTTTGATTCCACCTTCGAAATAAAGCGTCTTTCTCTCTCTCTCTATCTCAAAAAGATAATATGAAAATTACTAGCTATGGACTTGTACGCAGTGAATTTCCAAAACATAAGGCTTCTGCCTTCGTGTTTCACCCAGATGTTGGTTTTTAAACTGACAAGATTTACCATAAAGCCGTATTCAGCTGGAGTCATCGCGACCTCCTTCTGAGTATCAAAGACTGACTTACCATCCAGTTTGGAAACCACCACCTACGCAAGGCCTTTTCGAACGCCGTGATTGCGCTAAATCGCGTCAGAATGGTCACAGGATAGACGCGCTCGCTCTTCTTCCACCACCAAGAAATAGTGGCAAGGCGAGATAATGCCTGACACATCATCACACCAACCCGTCCAAAGCTGACAACAGCAACGAGGAGGAGGAGCTTAGAATGTCTCAGTCCAAAAAACAGCCAACGCCCAGGGCAGGAAGGCTACTGTCATAGACTAAAGGGTGTAGTGACCGTTGTCGAAGTCGCCGCCAGGTCTTGCACAGAACCGGTTTTAGCTGGCTGAGAAGCGAGGGCCGGACGGACGGAGGGCCAGGCGCGCCACCAACTAGCAGTTTTGGCCGTTGCCTGCTGTTGTCGCGGCACGTGACTCGGCGCAGGACGCCGGGCGTGCGTCGTGCTCCACCAGACGTCGTGACAAGCATGCCCGCGAGTGCGCGTGCAAATTTTCGCAAGAGGAGATCGAAGCCGGCGCAGCCAATCAGCGCTCACGGGTACGGGCCACGTGATGCAGCAGGCTTACGATGCGCGCGCCGTTCTCGTCGTAGTAGCCGTAGCCGCGGCGCGCTCGCTCGCTCGCTGCCTCTGCAGAACCTCCATCCGACGCACGTACGCGCCGCGGCCGCCGTTCACAGTCGGAGAGATTTGTTGGGTGGGGCGTGACCTCACGGCCTCGCTTCCGCTTATTCATCCTACTCTATACTGTCCCCCCATGTGTGTCCTCGGTTGTCCTCTAACCGTGTCAGTGCCGAGCCGGGGGGTGTGTTTATGGCCGACGTTTCTAAGCCAATCTCATCACCCTCCCCTACGACCTAGTTGGAGGAAAAACTTCATCCCTTTTCTTCCCATCGTTTTGAGTACGTTGTAGATGCACACTGACTGTGACTGAACAGATTCTACAGGAACGCAGCCTTCGCATGGAGCGTTTACTCTTAGCTGTGTTAATTCAGGAATCCGGCTCGAAACCAACCGGGTAAAGCTGTTATTTATATCAGTGGAATCTACCACATTATGGTTTATCCATTCAGACCTAAGTCTGTTACTCCTGGCCGAGAGATTAGGGATGAAGTCAATCCACTTAAATACTGCGTCAGGAAATAAGCGTCTAGCTGAGCAACAACTTGCCCAGTATATCTGCGTGCAATGCGATCTACCAAAGGACCGAAAATTCAGCCACCTATGAAATACGAATTACTGTTATTCGAATGAAACTTTTGCGCAGATAATAATGAAATCTTCGACAAACTCGGGGAATGGAAGCTAGGGGCTTTAAAAAGCTAAGACAAATAGTGATGCGTATAATTTCACTACTTGTTGAATTGAGTAGCCCTCATTTTACACTCTCAGTGACCAACACTAGGACCACAGCATGTTTAGATGTAGACAAAATACTTGCTTTGGGGCCGAGACGATGTTTACAATTCACTAATAGGTAAAAAAACAGTAAGGCAATTACTTTGGTTCCACTACACATGTATCACAATTGGGAACTCCTGAAACCATCGCGGATAGTTGCAAATGGTGGGATAATTGTCTGACTGGCAAGATGTTGCAGCATGCATTTCCTATGCACCTTCGTGTTTCTCACAGTTGTGGACTCCCCCGTTCACAGCAGATGGTGCAACATGATGCAATAATTACACACATTCTTACTACTCACAATAAACGAGTAGTCGAGCGTTTTTACTCATTTCCGTTGACGGGCGGCTGCTCGATTTTCGTCTGCAATTATGTAAAAAATGATAATACTTCACAATCGACTTGCTAACTCTCAAAGTTTCAACATCAGTGGGAGTTCCTGGGCCAGTTGGCTCGCTAAATCTAGTCCCAGGAACAGTGGTCATTCCTGTGATATCCGCGTGGACATGTACTTCGTCCAGGCAAATTCTTAGCACTAGATATGGAGTTGAGAGGACACTGCGCTTCTCAAATGACGGCGGCTCACGCGATTGTCTCCCCTCGCGACGATTTCGGCTTCATCAAACGCTATCGTAAAACGATGAGGCTAAGGCTACACGTCAGTTGCAGCCTTCCTACAGGGCTAGTCTGAATTTTTTGGGTTTCCTTGTGGATAGGATACGAATCATTCCACCGGCAATGGATTGCGGGTTGCCAGTCGGGTTATTATTCAAGATCGGTTTACAATGGAATTCTACGTTTGATTTAGCATTTAATTGATTGTTGAGGTCATGCTAAGCGCTACATGTTTGACTTGGATTTCCTCTTGCCGACATATTGCACTAAATTTGGAATTATGACCGGGCTAACAGTAAGGTATGCGTTGGAAGTATTCGCAACAATAAAGCTGATCGAGTTCTTTACATATCCCTAGCACCAAGATCCTGTCTTAAAGGAGCGGTGTTAAAAGGGGGTTTTATGGTCAGATCATAGAACAGGAAAGAAAAATAAACTAAAAAGTAAAGCGTAAAAAACCAGAAAATAGTAGGAAATAATTATCTAAGTAACCAAAAATTTGCGCGCGATAATTAAACTGACAAATAAAACTGCTAGGAAACAAGGACTGAGCAAATATACCCGCAACTAGGCTACATACTAATATCGACTCTACGTCGAAATTCAAAGCCAAGGTAGGTGGGCTTTGCTTACATTTAAAAATTAACAACAGCTTCTAATGCATTTGGACAAACATCACAGTACGATAAGCCGAAAAGCAACCGCATGCCCCTTAAAAACAAGAAACTAAACTAAAACTAAGGCACCTAGAAGTAACCGCAAGAAGCTAAAGATTTCCATGTTGGCGGGTGCATAACTGTGCCTACCGAAATGTCTATAGTAGGTGTTTAAGTATAGTTGTGTAACACCCATGGGGAACTTAACAATTACCGCAACAGGAGTTGGATTAAGAGTAAGCGGTTAGGTTTTGACCATATTTCGTAGCTAGGACTCTCGTAGCTCAGATCTTAGTCTTGTGGAAAAAAACTAAGTCTAGGTTGAGCACGTACTTCCTAACGACATGGCCCAGAGAAGCCCCTCAGAGTCATCAGTTCGGACATTTAATGAAGAGGTAGTAAGTTTCGAACGTCCAGTTAATAGAAAGGAACAGTCCAGGAGTAAGTGATCATGGTCGATGACAAAGGGGTTTCGCACCAAACGCATTTAAAGTTAAGGGAAAAAAGAATAAATGGTCGACAAAGAGGAAGCCAAATCTCGATAACAGCATTACGTAATCGGTCGCTGACGGGAAGCGGATTGAAATCCCTCATAGCTACGTGAGTTTGTCTTCAAAGAAAATAAAAACAGCTCAGAGGTCTATTATAACGTACAAAGTTTCACCCCACTAAGGGTTCGTTTAGGCAGAGTGAACGAACATAGGCCAACCACTAATTCATTATTTTTGCTACTTCTACTACTACTACTACTACTACTTCTAATTAAAGGTTCAATATATATTGTGAGAAAATTTGCCAGGGAGCATGATTCGCAGAATGCGTTTTCCAACAACATCTTGCTACCGAATTTAGGCGGAAACTAAGGGTCAAACAGGTGACGTAATCTCATGCTATTTGCAGAATCTTAGCGAACTGTAGCTTTCGATAATTATAGGGGAAAAATGCTCGGTCAGATTGCCCCAAACTGAGCGCAGTATCAGTACGTTTGAGGGCAATGTAGGTGTGTTGCCTGTGCATTCCCTATTTGTGCATACGTATTGTGGTATCAGAAAAATAATAACTCCATTTGTTGGCAAGACCAATTGACATCAATTTATTGAGGTGGAACATAGTTAACAAGGAGCAGACAGTTAAAAAAAAACTCCTTGGTATTTTTTAGGAGAAAAAACTGTCACTCTTAGGGAGGGTCTAAATGTGGGAGATTTTTTGGGAGCAAAACTTTCGTTCTTGGTGGAGGGTCCAGCTGGGAGTCATCGAAGACGTTAGCGGGATCATCACTGACGTGTGCAAGATGCGGCCGGATACGCTCTCTGCTGATTGCAGAGTCCGCCAACAAGCTTTCAAAAACATAAGTATCTGCCCAGATCGTTGACAGTCCGCTGCGGGTTGAACCAAAAGGAGATGGTTTAGGGGCGGCATAGACTATGGCCGCCAGGTTCGGGTGATGCGATCGTTGACGGGGTTATCATGGCATGCAGGGAAGACCGAGGAGATCTTCGCACGCAAATCGTGGTGTGCGAGCGTAAGCCATAGGTTTTCATAAATTAAAATAGTATATAAAAATACTAAGTAGTACTATAGTTTTGCGGTTTTGCCTTCTGGCCCATTGGTTTGAAGAGGTTAAGTACGTTGGGGCCAGCTGAATGCGGCAAGAAGCGCACACCTCTGTCTTAAAGGCACCTGGTTTTAGAGTGTAGGATGCTCGGGGTATGTCAGGGAATAAATCTTTTCGTAATAATTTTGCAAAATAAAAAAGTTACAAGGATAAGTTGGAGGATGTGCCCCGACCTCGAGCGGGGACACTGAAGTACATGTGTATATCATCGCTAACCCTTACTGAACATTTGGCGAGCGCATGCATGGGGGCTGTCTGCTGATATCGGACGAGGCCATTCAAGTACGTTTTTTAGTAGTATCGCTAACTCCAAGTAGAATAATGGCGAATGAGTGGGGAAGATGAAATATTTAGGAAATTCACCCTACTTAACATTTGTAAGCAAGCGGTTATTCCCATGATTGATGTGAAAAGCCATTTTGCTTGATATACCGATTTAAGCGGCTATTTTACATGGTGGCCTTCCGGAGACCTTTCCGCAGTTCAATATAATCATCATCCAATCCCTACTAAACCAATGACAGTCGTGCTAAAAACAGGCAGATTGTGGAAAATTGAACTTACTTACAATTTGTAAGTAGGTGGATTCAATACATAAGTACACTTCTGAGGACCCATGACATACTCTTACCGTCCTTTGGAGTGGAACCGTCCTTACCACAGTGTCTGGTTTAACAATCAACTTTCGTTGAGTAATGAATATAAACATCAACTGATTTTTTGTCCATAGTATATCACGAGGGCACCACTGTCCGTCTTTGCATGCCTTACATGACTACCTGTGATTTGTGTATTGAAAGAAAGCTATGTAGGTCGCAGGCAAATGTAAACGACATTTAACTGACCGGTAATCCGAAAACCACGCCTTTCGTTCACATATAGAATATAGAGTTCAGGTGTGGTGCTCGTGGTTGCAAACATATCACAGGCTACTGGAAAGGGTCCAAATGAAGTCAGCAAAAGTTGTAAAAGACCTAACGTCCTAATCTTGCGTATGCCGACTTGAGGCGCTTAACACTATGCCTCTGGAGTACAGGCAGATCTGAGGTGATTTTATCGAGGAATGCTAAGATAAATAATGTTAACCGTAACGGCTGTGATCTTCCAAGCCCGGTTCTTTAAAACAGAGAAGTAATGGAAATGCTGGAGTGGTAAGAAGAGTTTACTCTGTACAGAAGGATTGAAAGAATAGGTAGGTGGAGACTTGACTCGGACAAGTGCAGTCCGTTACCTAGTCGAGTCGGGTCCAAAGTGATGTCTGGTGCCCTGTTCGATTGAGGTCAACCTATTAAATGAGGCTAGTCTACTAACGCGGGAACCTCAGTTGACGGATTAAGGTCAAGCCACTGTGGATTGAGGCCAGCAGTGAGGAGCCACGCGTCAGTTTGTGCCTGGTTCAAGGCACGCAGAAAGCTGCCTTCGCGCGAGGTCCTATGCTCTGAGTGACCTCATCTATGGCGTCACAAGTTAGGAGGACGTTGAATTACAGAGACACTGCAATCTTCTATAGATAAACCGGCTCGTGAGGAGGAGGGTCAGTGCCCTTGACGACTTCTTCGCATTCGCCATATTAACTAACCTGCGGGGGAAACTGCTCAAACCTTATCCCATCTGGATGTTAACAGACATTGCTTTTCACAGCGACTCGTCGGTGCCTGGAACGGACTGCCGGAGGACGTACTAAAGGCGAATACGGCACACGAAGTTAATCATAAGCCTGATGTATATTTGCTTAACAGATACCGTTAATTTGCATACGGAGGCACCGTTAGGACATATCAATGCTTTGGACACCCTTATAGATGAAGGAAATATCTGATATTTAACAAGTTTGTCTGCAATCCTGAGGATGATTGTGCGTAAATTTAACTGCCGAAATTTGTAGATTTGGATATGTCACGTCCTATTTTATAGTGGCATATTCGTTTTGTGTATTTTAACCTTACTATTTTTGTATATTGATTTCAATATGGTCTCCAAAGGCGTTGCCTATTACCTCTAGTCTACTGAACCATACGCAACCAGGTAAATAGGCCATAGCTTTCAAAATCCCATTGTTTACATGCCGGTGCATTATATACCTCAGTGAACACATTCTCAAGCATTGTCACTATTAAAACAGTATTAACAAATAGTAAGCATCATCATTTTTGTCCAATTAACTCCTATCCGCGAGTATGCCGCATGATGAGCAATATCACAACCCCACTTCTAGCACAGACTAAATGGAAGCCTTTGCAAAAGTTAAGTCTACGTAACGGCAGACAAATACATGCAATATGTTGGAGTTCAGAATTAAAAAGTTGGTTTAAATTATATTCAACATCTCACACAATGCGACTTTACATGATTTGCAACATTGCGGAGGACTAATTGTGCGCTATTTTAGGTAAAAGAGTGCTCTGCATTCGACGTCCAAATGTGTGGACTTTCGCTATCCGATTTAACCGCCCACGTGTTATACACGTGCAAGTAACCGTGGGCAGCCATCACACCGAAGGTTTTAAATCAATAATTGGGATTTGAACAGGAGAGATCGATAATCCCTGCGTTTGAAAGCAGCTAGACTATCAGGATGTCTACTTCACCTATCCTCCACATGGACTTCTTGTCTTCATGATTCGAATTCCCCTACGGTCTTCTATATAGGATTTACGATGCAGACCTTAAGATTGCTCAATTAAAGACATCAGAATTAGTAGAATAATATGGTAAGTCTCTGGTTATTCTTATTTTCATTCCCACCCACTGTAAGGATTTATGCGATAGCACTACCTTCATATATAAGATGTAGAATATACTAAATCTTTCTTGTATTAGCTTTGTTCTCTAAGTTAGCGTTCGTTAACTATGTGACATATGATAGCCCTTTCTTCTTGCTGCAAAAAGTTTAGCAAACGCATGCAAAATTTCTAAGGCCTTTCTTGTTCACGCTCTGGAGATTTCGATCTCTTCTTTTTGACAGAAAAATTCACATATTCAGCATTCTGATGAGGTTTATAGCGACTCATCAATTTCTGGCATAAATAATAATAATGTGTTTAGTTAACACTGTCAGGGAAACGTGCTATTGAGGCAGCCTTCATTCGTTCGGGAGTGGATCCTAGTACTTATTTGGGATAAGTGTGGTTATTTTATTCCCTGTGTTCTATAGGCATATTTCCGTAAGAACATGTGCAGTCTTCCTTCACAATATATGTTTGAAATTAACCCTTATACAGGTAGTCAGCAAAAAAAAGCTTTATATGACAGATGCGCAATAAGGTGAAAAGTTATATAGTAGTCGCCAAAAACCCCGCAACTTTCATAAATTTGTATAAGTTTGATCATTACTCGAATACCAGTGTGAATTCATTAAGGCAAACTTACAAGTAATAACGAACAACATCAGGTATATTAAGTACATAAAAGAACTATAGGAAGTGCTAGGTTTTGTAAAGAAATATAAACTTTTCTCGATAATCCCTGGTTCTGGAGAGGTAAAAAAGTACTGCTAATTAAAACAATAAATTTAGATATTTTGTTAAATTGAAAACTTGAAGAAACCACTTTCTATATATAAAAAGAACTAATCTTTCGTCAAAATATTCTGCAAATTTTACCGTTACTGGATAAGTATTTATTGAATGTTGCCGAAAAAAGTGTGTCATAATTTTCCTTGTTTTCACTGTCTTCATTGATAACTTGATAAATTGCGCATCTGTTCGACGTTTACACCAAAACCTTTAAAATAAGATATACATAAAGAGAATTTACCGAAAGAAAGTGTTTTCCGATATGAGCTTCAATGAACATGGCAACTTTTCTGATATAAAGAAATGCCTCAAAACAGCAAACCACATTTTCGAGAGTGAATCATGTCCGCAGTGGAGTTATGAAACTACTATTCATAAAATTAATCAAAAAAACTTTCCATAAAAGGTTACGCCTTAGAAAGTGCTTTGATTAGATATTCGGCTGAAAAACGTCTGTGTATATTAACTTTTTTTAACGTAATATCACGATGAAATGTGAGAATTTTGAGAATTTTTTTTAGGTTCCTGAAGATAAACGATTCACTTTGACTGGCGATGAAAAAACTTCCTTTTCTCTTTATAATGGATTATTTTTCGCATGAGTTCCACTTTCTGATATAGTCTTGCGAATTCAACAAAAACTGGCAGCATATATTGCCATTTTTGAGATACTTATTAGTCTTCTGTTTCTAAATAACGCAAAAAGGGAACGTAAAGTACAAATACACGACTTGCATTCAATAAGGACTTCTTTATCTTAAATTTGCGTTGTCATACTGGACATTTTGAGTTTGCGCAAGAACCTTTGTGCGTTACTTGTGCATCAAAACAAACACTTCTCTGTAACTGCATTTTGTGCAAAAAAAACTTCACAGGAAAGCTAAACATAATTTTTAAGCTACAAATCCCCAATGTTACTGCAAATAAATGTGATTTCTTTAACTTAGCTTCACTTGAATCTGAACAATTTTGGACAAACTTTTCCAGTTCTGGAAAAGATATCTTCTATACCCATTTTACTTATATTGGAGTTCCTTCATAGCATAATCATCATGAGCAAGTAGTTTGGTTCTATCTTTCATAATAGCATAGGAAATTCCTTCCATATAAAACTACTCCCGATTTCCCCAAAATTAATAGCCATTTTTCTTAATAAACCTAACTAAAATGACGATTTAACTAACTGAAAGGCTTTCGCAGAATTCAATAAACTAGCCTATAACCGTAGGGATACGTTATATCGTCCATTATCTGGCCGGATTACTTCGTATCGCATAACTTCAATCTTAAGCATCGACTCTACTTGTCCATAATATCTCTCTAATTTTTACAGGACAGTTGACAAGCATTTCAATGTGGTACAAACGTGATACGAATGATTGCATAACAGAGATTCAACTATATGGTTTGTTATTCACTGCCAAGAGAGTTTATAAGAAGCCTTCTCCCACAATTTTCCGGTGTCATATCTCAAGATAAATCTTAGTTTTATTCGATTATGCGACAGAAATGGGTGCGCCATTTTTTACCATTTGGTTTCGTGATTCAATCCCATTAAAAGTAAGCATGTGAAGGTTGCTGCATTAATTTTAATGTGAACTTCTTTTTCTGGGATGATTTATTAGTTATTTTTTTAGAAGATAATATTTGCCTGCGCTAGACGCTTTTAACAATCATTTAGCCTGACACACGCAGGCAGATTTGAGGTTCATTTATGGATTGCATGGGCATCGCTGATCACTGTATAGAGTTGGTAAGGCAGAGATGCCAACTACGGTCTTGAGACTGTTGCTTCAAATAGTTTAACGCATCTTTCGTTTTTTTCAAAATAGTTGGTATTTTACTCTTACGTTAACCGCAGCCCGTTATTTAAGTGTTCCTGTTTAGGTAGGCTGACTAAAAACTGCATGTGTGCACTGAAAACTTATCTCTTTTGCTCAATTTTGCCTTCCATACAAAACTGCTTCTTGGGCATTTGCATATTTTCGGCCAAAATCTGAGTCACACTTTTAAATCTGTGTATAATGTCCCACCGCAACCTCTTGGTGTGTTGAGGCGAAAAACTTGGAAAATTATGGTAAACATAAACTATTCAATTCCACCCTCAAGTGCTGTGGACTGGACATATTGTTACGGCGCCCCATAAGATCGAGCAGGGCCGTACGAAAATTTTTCCCATGGTCATCTTCGGTGGCAGATACAACAATACATAATAGTCAGACTCTTCTCAATAAAGGATTCTAACGTAAATACAACACGCTACTTGTGTATGTTCAGTAGCTTCTATTATACCCATGAATACAACACGCTGCACTTAAAACGTGCAATTCAACTTCAACGGCCAATTTTACCGCCAAATTTTATTTTATGCATGATATTGTATCTTATGTATTTTATAACAGTGCGTTGACCTATTTAGTTCAAATTAAATAGGCGGATTTTTTGTTTAGGTTTGTAAATCAATTTAAAACTAGTTAAATTCATAGTACACTCGTTGCTTTACCGGAGATGTTAATCCAAAAACAGTCTGCCTTAAGCTAAAGTAAACTGTTAATAGCATGCGCTAAAAAATGTTGCATTAAATTCATGTTGACTCCCTGTTCACTCAAAACATGTGCATTGCATTGAGAGGAGGAATGGAGAAGGAACGGTAGGACGCCCTGGAGGAAGTGATGGAAGTCTACTAGATTTTGGTGCGTAGATGGGATGAGAGTGTTGACTGTCTGTTGTGTGGGGTGATGATAGTTGCTTTAGTTGGATTGTGAAGCAAGTTCAAGTGTTTTGCTATTGGTGTTTTGCAAGTTGCCTGAGCGGATGTTGCCTGCAAAGGCCCCCTACTGCGTTGGCCAAAGGGGTGGTGTGTGAAGTAGTCCTTAGGGAGCCGCGACTACTCGGGTACACGTATACATGCCTGTGTGCGCACGTATGTCTGCGAGTGGAAGTCGGTAAAGTGGTTGTCTTTGAGTCACTAAGTGGAACAGCCGCGTGCAAAGACAAATAACGTTGGGGGACGCGGGCATTGCAGAACGAAGGGGGGGAGCGAGAAGGGAATAAGTGCCTACCGCCACAATATCAGCACTCTGTACTCCCAATCCTAGCACGCTACCTCGCGTGTGACCAAGCGGAAATTTATAAATTGAAAGCCGACCTGCCTCCATAGTAGATGTGGATATCGTGCAAACTTTTAACTTTGAGCATCCTGTGACCTTGTGCCTTTGACCTTTTTTCAATGACCCCTTACCTTAGCTTATCCCCTGCTCCTCGGGAATAAAGGCCGTTTTTGCTGAAAATTTTGGATATCACTTTCAAAATATAGTTTTATCTCCCTCTTTCCAAAGCAGCGAAGGCATCTCGCGGCCTCTAACTGCCCTGCGACATCCATACACGTAAAAATTTCGCCAGCTAGCAGTCAAGGGATTTTGCAGCGCCCGCACCGGTCCACCGGCATTTGGGTGACTGCAGCCTTGGTAACTATAATTTAACTGCTTGCAAGAGGGGCACAGAGCAAGATTTTATTTAGAAATTGGTAAAACCTTAGCGGCAGCTGGCGAGAAATAAGGCTTACCACTATCCGATCCATGCTGTCATGCCTCTTAAATTTCCGCCGTTTACCAAGACGGTAATATAGAATCCGCCAACTGAGTACGCGTCTAACTTTATTAATCGGCTTTTTGGCAGGTTTTAATTACTCCATAGGACAGAAAATTTAAATAGTTTGAGGGCTTCTGTGGGCTTAATAAGCAAAAGTGTAAGGAACGTAAATTGCAGGCCCACCTGCAGGAACACAAAGGGGTGGCCCGGAGACTTGATCCAAACTCACAGCCTGCAACACATGTCGGAGAGACTGGCCTCAACTTCGACATTCAAGGAGCAAACATCGAAGGCCGGGGAACCTCAAAAGCAGAAAGACTGACACTTGAGGCATGGTACTCAGACGCCAACTCCGTCAACAGTCATCTTGACCTGCCTGCGGTCTACAACTTCCTACGCTATTACGTGAGTAAAGGGCAGGACAAGGTCAAACAGAACTTGTGATTTGCAAACAGACGGGCCCCTGACGAAATCACTGGAAGAGGAAACAGGATTACTAGCATCCTCTACCGTTCGGACGGAACACAATACCAGCTGCCGTCGAGTAATGCCAAAATCGACGCAAAGGGCCAAGCAACGAGCGTACAAATGTCGATCAGCCCATGGTCAACACGTAAAGCCACAACTTCGAATTGCTGATCGATACAGTCAGTTCACGCTTTGACAAATGACAGCCGACCCAACTGTTCGAATCATCAGCGAACCAAGAAAATCCCTCCGGTGATCATGATGTATGCTTTCAGGTGGTAAATAATGCAACTATAATACCCGTTCCTTGTTTGTGACGAGCTTACTAATATGGGCATAATACAAACTACTGAACATACACAAGTAGCGTGTTGTATTTACGTTAGAATCTTTCATTGAGAAGAGTCTGACTATTATGTACAGTTGTATCTGCCGCCGAAGATGACCATGGGAATAATTGTCGTATGGCACTGCTCACTCTTATGGGGCGCCGTAAGAATATGTCCAGTCCACAGCACATGAGGGTGGAATTGAATAGTTTATGTTTACCATAATTTTCCAAGTATTTCGCCTCAACACACCAAGAGGTTGCGGTGGGACATTATGCACAGATTTAAATGGTGACTCAGATTTTGGCCGAAAATATGAAAATACCCAAGAAGCAGTTTTGTAAGGAAGGCAAAATTGAGCAAAACAGATAAGTTTTCAGTGCAAACATGCAGTTTTTGGTCAGCCTACCTAAACAGGAACACTTAAATAACTGGCTGCGGTTAACGTAAGAGTAAAATACCAACTATTTTGAAAAAAAACGAAAGATGCGTTAAACTATTTGAAGCAACAGTCTCAAGACCGTAGTTGGCATCTCTGCTTTACCAAATCTCTAGGGTTATCAGATACGCCCATACAATACATAGTTTCACAAATCAACCTCGAAACTTCATGCGTCTGTGGCTTAATGATTTTTGAAAGCATCTAGCGCAGATAAATATTGTTTGCTGGAAAAAAGTTAAGAAATCATCCCAGATAATGTTTAGTCACACTAAAAGTAGTGCAGCAATTTTCAAATGCTGACCTTGATGGGATTAAATCACGAAACCAAATGGTAAAAAAGTGGCGCACACATTTATGTCACGTAATTGAATATATCACTATTTATCTTCAGATATGACAACGAAAAAAGCATGATAATTCTCCAAATAAACTATCTTGGCAGTTATTAGCAAACCATATGGTTGAATTTCTTTTATGCAACTATTCGTACCACATTTGTACCATATTGGAATGCTTGTCACCTGTCCTGTAAATTAAAACGATGTTAAGGACGAGTAGAGTCAATGTTTAAGATTTAGGTCGTCATATTTTCACTACAATCAAGGCGTTAAGTCTATAGGTAGGTGATGTGTTTTTCTAGGAACTAAGAATGATTAAATATATTGAGGGTAAGAGCGCC
Source organism: Ligula intestinalis (assembly GCA_036362985.1). Classification (NCBI taxonomy): domain Eukaryota; kingdom Metazoa; phylum Platyhelminthes; class Cestoda; order Diphyllobothriidea; family Diphyllobothriidae; genus Ligula; species Ligula intestinalis. The sequence goes on along the minus strand of JAYGXS010000009.1, from coordinate 18,716,751 downwards.
GTAAAATGCTACCGTATGGTTTTGCGTAACGGGACCTCTCCCGGTTTGATGGTGGATTGGCAATCGCCCAAGTGACGTATTCCGCGTGTTCATGTATTGTCATTTTACCCAACCAAACCTGTTAGCTCCAGCGCAGAATAAGCGCTTTATGAAACTACCCTATTGCAATCCAAACTGTTTCAGACAGCACGGTCACTGAGCACGCCTTTTTTCCCAACTGTTGTGTGTAATTCGTGCACAACTAACACGAACGCAATTCTTACCTGGCCTGCACTGCCTACTGACGCATGGCGACGATGGCTCCATTGGTTTTGGTTATCCTGATGTATCTGTCTGTGCCACGCGAGCCAGGACGCGCTGTGACGGGTGTAGATGGACCCGCCTGCCGTGCAGTCACAGCGCCCACACCCCCCACATAGGGACAACTCGGACACACTCGGGCGGTGACCTGATGCTGGGCAGTGGGGCAGGGTTTGGGTATTGGTGGCTGACTGCACATTCCTCCCTATACATACCATCTGACTCGCTGGAAGCTATATCATGGTGGGCTAAAAAGTCGTGGCTTGGATATTTGTCAACTTCTGAGATAAGTTGGACCACGTGGTCACCCCAAGGGGTGCGGATGTGCTACTTATAGCAACTGCATACGCACCTGGAACCATCCGTCAGGCAACATCGGTACTGTTAGCTGCTTCTTTTTTCCTTTGAAGCACTACTATCCTATTGTCACTAGTATTATTCACGCTAATACCTGCAACCACAATTACTATGGTCGCAACTTCAGCTTAGTCTAACGCCACTCGTAAGTTCTCCATTATAATTTCACCACCTCTTAGCTCCACATCTAACCACTCTCTTTTTTGCCTCTAAATATGCTTTCATTTGAAACAATCTTCCTTTCGAAATTGGTTTGTCTTCTACAGTGCAGATTTTCAAAGGTAAATTACGTAATCGTTTAAACTTGGAGGAAATAGAGTCGTTTCTATCTGGTGTCTTCCCAAGCGCCCAACTTGTAGACATCGAAAAGGGTCCTCATGGCATTTGAGGCTCTTCCCAGGAAAGTAAAGCGTTCTCTAAATATGCAAAAAGTTTTCTCTGCAGAGTCAGGCACAATTTCCAAATGCTGAAAACTCTTCTCCGTTTTGCAACCTTGGCTGCAGTCTTCGAAGTCGTTACTGATGGCCATCGCGTGCTCTTGCGTTGTCACCAACTTTTCGGTGGACTCTGCGGTCTGGTAGGTCGCATCTTGGTGTCGTTACCTTGTTTTCCACCGTCCTCTCCTTGTTTTGACCCGTTGTTCCCAACAAATCCCTCTTATCTCGCCGCCATGATGCTTTATTATTTTTCATACGATAATAAGCGTTCCGAACCCTCAACCCCGGGATCCCATCTAATTGCACTATATCATACCATATCCATTCAACTACATATTTAGGCAGCTTTTTGTCCTACGTTTTTTGAAATCGGTGGCTCGCTGAACTCTGCCACGGACATAGGAGTTTTTTACTGTCTAATGTCTCTTATTTAATGAGAGACTTTGTTGTTAATCGGATCTAACTTACTGTCTTACTACGCGTAAAATACAACTCCTTCCTGTTTTTATGCAGTTGCTTACGCTTTTCAAGTTCCCGTACTAACTAAAAAAATCAATCGGGCTCCCAAAACCGGCCAACTAAGCCCAAGGGCTAATATAAGTTGGCCGAGCTTGAGCACGAGCCAAACAAAAAGGGCACCTTCGCAGGCCAAAACGAACATGAGCGCTGAACCTCGAAGCGAATCTGTCCTAACAAACACTAGTGAAGCAGAAGGGGACGACAGCCGGAAGGTGAGTACCACTCATATTAACTGCATAGTCATAAAAGGCATGGCGGAAGGTACTTCCGATACCCCGAAATCAAGATTAAAAGAGGACAGGAAGTTATTTAAAGAAGATCTGAAATTTCTCCTAAAGAGTGAGGAGAAAGTTGAAGTTCTAAAGGCGTTCCGAATGGGCCGTATAACAGAATCAAAAGATGAACAACGCCAACCAAGACCATTGAAGGTCGTTCTGAAGAGTGAGGCCGATATCCAGCTATTATTAAGCAGGAAACGAATACTCAGATACTCACACCCGACGGTTTTTTTTCAGCGGGATTTTTCCCTCTCGGAGCGGAAGAAATGGAGATTGCTAAAAGTAGAACTCCACAGGAGATGCGAACTCGGCGAGAGCAATCTTCGAATTCTGAACGGAGAGATCGTCCATGTCCCGAGGTCACTCCTCTGGAGAAAGCCGATAACACTAACAGCCTAGTCAGGATGGACAACAGTCCGTCTTCATCAGCACCGACAGCTCCCTGCATGCAATCTCACGCAAGAGGCAACCGCCTGCATAAAGTGGTGACTAAGGGTAAATTGAGCTTTCTTAACACAAATGCCCAAAGTCTTTCTTCCAAAATTAATGAACTCAAGGCAGTACTTTTGGAGCAGAAACTTGGTGTAGTTGCCATAACGGAAACATGGCTAAAAACAGAAATCGCAGATTCGGAGGTTTCGATTCCAGCATACCAGCTTTTCCGCAAAGACCGCCAAAACCGACAAGGAGGTGGGGTTTTCGTGTATTTCAGAACTGAAATCTCTGTTGTAGAAAGAGAACACACTCTAGCCCTGGAGTATGAGTCCGTCTGGTTAAACATCCAGAATGCGAATTCACAGAACCTTGAATTCCTGACCGTTTACCGGCCACCAAACATTCTGAGTGGAGCCGACGACTCGCTCCTTGGTCTGGTGAAAGAAGCTGCTAACCACCAGTAGGTTCTCATTGTTGGTGACTTCAACGCCTCTGCAATTGAATGGAACAACCTGACAGTGGAGGCGGCGTCAACTTCATTCAGTTCCAAATTAATGGATCTCACGCTTGACCTATCTCTAGTTCAGAACGTTAAGGGCATAACCAGACTTCGAGAAAACCAGTGGGCTACTTGTTTGGATCTCATTTTCACGAAGGATTCATCCTACATAGATGAAGTGCATTCAAGTGCTCCGCTCGGTAAGAGTGACCATACGATGCTAATGTGGGCTTACTCACTCCATACTCAACGGCTGAGGAAAACGGAGGACCAGCCGAATATATGGAAGGCAGATCTCAATTCAATGAAGAATGCACTATCGTCCGTGAATTGGGACTGCCTGCTAAAAGGGGGATCCGAGGGAGGATTGAAGATCACTCAAGAGGGTTGCATTAGATCTGATTAAGCGCTTTTGTCCAGTGAGGGTACGCAAGACGACTAGTCGTCCTGCCTGGTTGACGAGAGACCTTAACAGGCAACTGAAGAAGAAGAAAAAGAAAAGGAAATGGAAGTAATTCAGGAAAACTGGGTCGCCAGTACACCTCGAGGAATTCCGATGCCAAAGAAATACAGTAAAAAATCAATTCGCCAGGCCAGGAAAAACTATGAATCAAGAATCCTCCAACAGGCCGAAAAAAAGACCAAAATTCTATTTTGCTACATTAACAGTAGATTAAAAAACAAGGATCCTGTCGCAGTACTTAAGAATGATGATGACGGAGAAGTCGTTGAGATTGACGAGAAAGCCGAGTACTGTAGCCGGTTCTTTGCCTCGGTATTCACTAGGGAAACCGAGCTTCATTTTGATAATGCCAACAGTGCTGTTGTAAACGCCGGTCCGGCGCTTCATTCTCTACTATTTACAACATCTGTAGTTGAAAGGGGGCTGCAGGGCCTCAAAAAAGCAAAGTCATCCGGTCCAGACAATATACCAGCCAAGTTCTTGAAAGAATTGACAAGCGAACTCTCAGAGCCCCTAGCATATATCTTTCGTTCTTCATTTGAATTAGGAAAACTGCCATCCGAATGGAAAACGGCAAATATTTACCCGATATACAAGGTCGACACCCGCACGAAGGTCAAAAATTACCGGCCCGTCAGCCTAACTTGCATTTGCTGTAAGGTGATGGAAACGATAATTGAGAAGAAGACAATGAAGTTCTTGGAGGAGAACAACCTACTGTCAGCTCTCCAACACGGCTTCAGAAAGAACCATTCTTGCCTTTCCAGCCTTCTACTCTCCACTGAGCAGTGGACCCACGCACTGGATGAAGATGGTAAGGTTGACGCCATTTTATATTTGTATATTTCAGGCCCATTGGGCCTCATCAATAAACCAAAAATTCGATAACACGAAGTACTAAAAATAATTGGTTTAACAAACAGTATCCGTAGTCTATAGCTATAAGCCTAGTATAACTGTTTAGAAGCGAATTTGTTAGATTCGAAAAAAATGAATGTAGCAGTTTCATGCGGACGGTGAAATTCAAGGGCACACACAGATGAGCCACATCGTTATCTAGATTCTGACTATGTATTCTGGTACCCACTGCCTCTGTTAGTAAGGGGGGGGGCTTGGAAGTAAACTCAGTCGAAGCTGAGCGTGGGGCAGAACAATAGGTAGTAACGAAACATAACTGGTAAAGACGGGTTCCCCGCACTACACTCGGGTTCCCAAACCGGTGCGGCATAATGGAACATAGGGAACCCACCAGTTTATGATCGTGATGAGCACCGCCGTATGAGATCAAAAGTCCGTCAAATCTACAAGACAATCGTTGGGGATGTCTAAGATGTGACCAAATATAAGGCTCTGATGATGGTTGATGACCAGCGAAACGAGAGCCGTCAAGACTGCGTCCTGATTCCGGGGGACACGAGTCAGAGGAAGGTAGTTTCAAGAAGGGATCCTAAATTCCCGAGGGTCTTTTCTGGGGATCGTGGAGAAAGCTGCCCGGAAAAGATGAGGAAAACAAAAGGTTAGTAGATTTAGTGTTAAGATAAATGTGCAGTATTCGCTTGAATGCACATAGACTAGTCAACGCCCGAATATCAATCGGCAAATTATTCCAAAGATAGCTATATCTAGAAGCAAAAAAAAGAGATAGCTTAGAAGTGGAAGAAGCAGGAGGAGGTATAATCAACGTTGAATTTCTTAGGTTGTAAGGGCGAGTAACGGGAGTAAGAGCAGAAATCTTGGGGAGATTTGAACTATTATTAAGGCGAAACAGGAGGCAAAACCCTGCTTCCAGTCTCCTGACCCAAAGAAATTTCCGTTTCGTTATCTCACATCTATCTGAGTAGGAAGTATCTGAAAATGCCGGATAGAGGGCCCTTTTAGTGAATCTTCTTTGGACACTCAATTTTTGAACGGCTAGATTCGTTCATTAGACCGAAGAATGGACAACAGTATTCGAGATTAGTAAGCACATGCATACGATAAAGTCTTAGCTTCATTTCTGGAAGGTAGAAATTATAAGAGATGAAGCCGCATATCTGAGCAGCTTTTGCTGTAATTCTATCAGCGTGAGGTGAAAGATCTAATTTATTGGTGTAACTTAAACCTAAGTCCTTAATGGTAAGACATTCAGTCATGGGGCAATCTTGAAAAATGATAGGCTGTGGCAGCCTTTCAGGCCCAAAGCACATGAACTGGCTCTTAGAAGGCGAGAACTCCATCTGCCACGTGGAGCTCTACGCAGATAGAGCGTCCAAATCCGAATGAATGCGTTCTTAGCATTCCTCAGCCGTAGAATTAGAGGAGTATACACATTTCAAGTCGTCCGCGTATATATACGATTGAGAGTGTTTAACTATTGTTGAAATATTATATAAAGCAAGAACGACAGGGGGCCCAGAACGGTACCTTGAAGGACACCGCCTAAAATAGCGGTAGGGGTAGAGTATGAGGACCCCACTAAGACCTGTTGTTTTCGATTAGAAAGATATGATCTAATAAAGCCTCTGGTTTGGCTAGTAGTCTCCTATGAGGTGCTTTATCAAATGCCTTACTAAGATCAAAATAGATGACCACCACAGATAAATGATCGTTACGAAGAGAAGTGAGGAGATTAAGAAAAGACATATGACATGTTTAGCTAGAGGTGTTTTATGAACGCCGCGATAATTTTTAATGTCAGATCTGGAACCAGGTTTAAAAACTGGAATTACAATAGAAGTTTTCCAAGAATCAGGAAAAAACCGTTTTCGAGAAATATTGTAAATAATTTGCTCAGTAAAGGAGGAAAATCTCTTAGTTGCTTAATAAATGAGTTTGGAATGTTATCTGTCCCGACTGAATGTGAATTGTTGAGACGAGCTATTTCTTTATGAATACGTTTAGGTGAAAAATCAATTGAAGTGAGATTTGCATCACACATCAGAGGTATTTCGGGTGTTGGACTAGTCTCAATTGTAAAGAACTTGGCGAAAAAGGAATTTAACATTTCTGCTTTTGCCAAATCCTCTGTAACAAAATGATTACTACTATCGAGTAAAGGCGGAATGACTTTCTGAAGCTTAGCGGATGACCGAAAACGGAAGACTTGAGCAACGGATTTGGAAGAATTAGCATCATTTAGTGCCAGGGACTCTCTACGCCTATCTCGTGCAAGCCTTATTTTTAGCGCTAATTCAAATATTTGCGCTATCCTTAAGTGCACCGACAAAGAGCTATTAGACGGATCCTTAAGTTGCTTCCGTAATTTTTAAGTCTATTTTGGAGAAAATGTGGAACGGTAGAGGAAGCTGAATTTGATTTAATAGGCTTAGGTGAGATAAAAGTCTGAATTTTTTTGTAAGGTTTTGTAAAAGTTCATTTAAAAAGATTGGGTCATTAGTTGAAAAAATAGTATGCCAATCTAGAGTACTTACGAAGTCATTTATGAGTTCAAGGTTTGCTTTAGCAAAATCGAAGTTATTGCATTTTACCTCAGGCTTTTTTGAAAGAGAGACTGGAAAACAACACTGAATTAATGCGTGGTCACTTGTGAAGAGATCACGATGAAAATTCATAAAGAGAGGGTGGACGTCATTTGTAAAAATTAAATCTTATATGCTCTCATTTCTAGTCACTGAACTGACCAGTTGTGACATGTTTGCAAAATTAATATTTTCTACCAATTTTTGAAATTTTGGCGGACAAGTATTTGCCTCCCAGTCAACGTCTGGCAGATTAAAATCACCTATGATTACTTTGACATCAACTTCAGTTTCTGCAACTTTTGAAAACAGTTCGCAGAGCGCACTTTCATTACCAGAATAACATGGGGGATTATAGACACAGCCAATTACAGCTTTTTTATTGTGCGGGAGGATGACTGAAATAAAGCAAACATCTCCCGAAAACGATGAAATGCTCAGATAAAACGGGAAATGTACAAAAGATGATTTGATATAAAGAAGGCAACCACCGCCACGTTTTTCAATGCGGTCTTGTCGGTACAAACTAAAATTATCTACAGCGAGCGTTGAGTCAGAGATAAGAGATTGAGCCCAAGATTCAGTGATACAAATAACATCTGGATCAAGCTCAAAAGCAACTGTTCTGAGCTTTGTCATTTTATTTACAACTGATCTCGCATTCAGAGAAACTATACTGAGCGTATCCCTGAGATGCAGGTTACGCTCATCGATATTTATAAAAAACAGGAAAACTTGGTGGCGGAAAGGGAACTGGCATGGGAGAAACAGAAGGCGGAAAGCAAGATTGCTGTGGTCTACAATTTGCTGAAATATAATTGTTCAATATATTAGGATTATTGTAGGGCGGCAGATTGGCTTGAAAATTGAGAAAAGGGTGCCTGTTTTGTGGAGTAAGAAAAGTAGGAGGCGGTCGTAAAAAAGGATTATGATAAGAGTTAGCGTAATTCTTCGGAAAACGCACGCTTGAAAATGACCTTAATGGGTATGGAAGACTATGATCATAATTAGTAGTTTTGATTATGTGTTGATTTTGGGCAATTTGCGGGTTTGGAAAATAACTAACGCGAGTATTTACATCTGCTATAGATGCTGAAGCGTCAGCATAATTTGTCGGAGGACAGGCATTCGAAAATGGCATTGAAGGTTGCGAGAAGCTATTCATAGTATTATTAGAGTGAATTAATTGTGGATTGTGGGCCAGTTTGGGGATTGGAAAAGTAAAATCGTGAGTGTTTACATCTGGTGTAGATGCTGAAATGTTAGCATTGTTCCCATAATTAGGTAAATAACTGATTTTTGCAATTGGCTTCGATTTACGGGGGGCAAGTTTAGGTCTATTAGGTTTAGCCTCTTTAGCAGGCGAGGTTCGCTCGGAAGGCGAACGAATTTCACTCGAGCCAGGAGTAAGGATTGCGGGTGAGGTTTCAGGTGAAATTATCGTTGTCCCTGATCCGGAGGGACGTGAACTTGCATCGGCCTCAGGAGTAAGGACTGCGAGTGAGGTTTCGGGTGAACTTCACGTTATCGCTGATCCGGAGGGACGTGAACTTGCGTCGACCTCAATACCGTATTTGGAATAGTAGGGGTAGGAGTGGGCCTAGCTTTTGCAGATGCAGGCGAAATCCTACGTTCCATGGGGTTTTTATCCCTACATATAGAAAGCTTATGTTTTTTCAGGTATTGAGCTGAACGCTCATGCTGAGAGGAGAGGTTGTCAACTTCTATCGCCGAAAAAAGTTTTACCAAAATCGGCAGATTTTTGCTTCGAGAGGACAATCTTTTAGTTTCTGCGACCTTAAAGTTAAAGCCACACGGGTAAAGGAATTGACAGGTGACGTCTAGCGGAATTTTACTTTTTGGGACATTCTTTAAAATAAGGTATTCAAGAAAGCATTCAACAGCGTCCCACATAAACGTCTAATGTATAAATTGTCAGAAATTGGCATAAGAGGAAACCTACTGGCATGGATCACAGATTTTCTCACAGGGCGATCGCAAACTGTGTGCATCGGTGACTCGAAGTCAAACCCTACAGCTGTTCTGAGTGGCGTCCCCCAAGGCTCTGTCTTAGGGCCACTGCTCTTCCTTATCTATATCAACGACTAAGTCAACGACCTGAGTTGCAGTGCTTTCATGTTTGCCGACGACGTCAAACTCTGGAGAGCCATCAGGTCTGACGCCGATAGGAAAGCGCTTCAAGAGAGTCTCAATCGACTTAGCTGCTGGTCTGTTCGTTGGCTCTTAAACTTCAAAATTACTAAGTCTGTGGTATTAAGACTCCATACTAGAAGACCTGATGAGGAGAACGATTCCTTCCAATACCTCCTCGATGGGCACCCGCTTTCAAATGTGAACGAACAAAAGGACCTCGGTGTTCTAATAAATTCCTCACTTAAACCATCTACTTAGTGTTTAAAGGCAGCTAAACGCGCGACACAGGTGCTTTTTGCGATTAGGCGGGGATTCTTCAACATTGACAAGGAGCTCTTCAGGAAAACCTACGGAGCGTTTGTTCGGTCCCACTTGGAGTATGCTGTCCAGGCCTGGCGTCCGTGGTTCAAGAAGGATTCCCTGCACCTGGAACGAGTGCAGGCAAGGGCTACGAAGATGGTCAAGAATCTTGGTCATTTGCCTTATGAAGACAGACTGACCGAACTTGATCTTTTCCCTCTCAATTATCGACAACTCCACGGGGACCTCATACAAACATACCGCATTGTTAGAGGCCGAGACTGCGCCCTAGAACTTGATGAGTTCTTCGAATTGGCTCGGACTGACCACCTGCGGGGTCATTCCTTTAAACTACAGAGGAAACCGGCCCGTATCGACGTTCGATGAAAGCCTTCTCTCAGAGGGCCATTGGAGCGTGGAACGGACTCCCGAAAGATGTGGTCCTCTCAGATACTGTTGGCATTTTTAAACACAAACTTGATTCTCATTTTCTGAGAAACTGTGGCAGATATAATGAACAAAGTGTCAGAAGCAGCACCTTGCAACTGGCTCACACTTATTGCTGATGTTAAGCCTACAGTTGTACATTTGTATCATGTACTGTTGTTACGGTGGACCTATTATGCTATTTTGGTTATGAATAGGGAGCTCAAGGGCGAAAGCCTTCTTCCCTTAATCAAGTGACTTAAAGAGACTTAAAGTCTTTTGAAATCTCCTTATGCCCATCAATCTCACAGAGCTATCTACCTGCAGCTTTCAGCTATCCCCCTCAGCTTTCTTATATTAATTGTCCTGCTCCAGTCGATGGCTATTCTCCAAACTTCCAACCAAATTACCCACCTCCAAATTTTTATTACTAAATAAAGATAACATTACTTCGATTACTCAAGCTTCACTAGATATCATCCTGCTTAATGCAAGATCTGTTTTAAATAAGATGGCTCAACTTAGAGCTATTGCGTTCGAGCTGTAGCCAGATGTGATATGCATTACAGAGTCGTGGACCCATCAACTAATTTCTGATGCTTTACTCATAATAGACGAGTATGATTTCTACCGTCAAAACCGCCCTAGTAAACGTGGTGGCGGTTGTCTTCTCTATATTAAAGCTATTTTTAAGCATTTCCCGTTCAACCTAGATGCTTAGTCATTCTCGGGCAATTACTGCTTTGCATCCATTATCCTGTCTCCCCGTCAAAAGGCGATTATTGGATGCATTTAAAGTCCCCCTAACTCATCGTCGGAAGATGATGAAAAGCTTTGCGAAATATTTAGGCTGATTTCGGAGTCCGCCTTTGATGCTAAAGTTATCGCAGGGGATTTCAACTTTCCCGAAATTGATTGGTCATTGAACTGTTGTCCATCCAGATTTCAGCCCTTCCTAGATACCGTCAATTTTTCAAACTGGTCTCAGTTGGTCTGTTCCCCAACAAGGGATCAGCATATTTTAGATTTAATTTTCACGAATGACATTTCCCCCCTTTTTGTTGACTACAATCAAAACCTATTCCCAAGTGACCATACTTTGATCCTTCGTTGCCTTCCGCTTGCTTCTACGAAAAAGGCTAGCAACACTCGTACCTACCGTGCGTTTGACCTAGCTGATATTAATTTAATTAACAACTTTATGGACTCACTAGACTGGCAGGAGCTTTCCTCCACGAACAGTGTAACAATTCTCGGTGACTTTATGATGGCAATTTCAAAAAGCATTTTGGAATTTGTGCCGATCAAAATTGTTAAGCCTTATACTTCGGACCCCACCGTTCCTCATTTTCTTATGTCTAGACTGAAGCGATTGGAAAGACAGTTGAAAGACCAGTCTACTAGTTCATTATCGGTGCACTTTAGAATCGCAGATATTTTCGAATTAGTGTCTAAGATTCGTCTTACACGTGACAAACATAAAGAATCTTGCGCACTCAGCGAGTTAAACTCTGCAAAATCGATTGCCCAAGTGTTCCGCCGTCGGTCCTCTGCTAAACGAGGTCACGAAATCTCCCTTTACTGAATGAAAATAAAAACTTTGTGCAAGATGAGTCTGAGAAGGCTGAACTGATCAATGCGTTCTTTGCAAAACACCTTACGACGGAATCTGAACCGGTCCCGTCGTTTCAGCCATGCTCAGTCAATACTATCAGTTCCATAGATTTCTCTATAGAAGTAATTCGTCAGCACATTATCCGTCTAAAAAACTCGCACACCTCGGGAACTGACTGCCTTCCAAATTCACTTATCAAGAGAGTATTCAGCTTCCCCCGATTGCTAAGTTATCTATTCTCAGCTTATCTTCGAAACGGTTTCTTTCCTGACTCATGGAAGACATCTATTATTCTTCCAGTCTTTAAGTCAGGATCTCGTTCGGACGTAAATAACTACCGAGGTGTTCATAAAACCCCGGCCCTAGCCAAACTTCTGGAAAAGATCATTTTTTATCAAATTCTCGATTTTTGTGTAGAAAATAAACTGTTTAACGCCTCACAGCATGGATTCCTACCTGGAAGATCATGCGAAACCTGCCACTTGGCATTCCTTAACCTGGTTACTTCACTTCGTAATGAACAGCAATCAGTCATCGTGATTCACTTTGACCTTAGTAAAGCCTTTGACAAGGTGCCTCATAGGCGCCTTTTAGTGAAACTGGAAGTCCTAGGCATCAGGCCTCCCCTCCTCGATTTCATTGCGTCCTACCTGTCTAACCGGAACCAGAAGGTCTTAGTAGGCAATAGCTACTCGATGCTTCAGCCGATCACGAGTGGTGTATTACAAGGCACGGTTTTTGGTCCCCTCCTTTTCATTCTTTACATCAATGAAATTTCAACAGTGCTAAATAATTCGGAAAATTTCATTTATGCTGATGACCTTAAGTGTATTTACTCAT